>ML300185.1:565-19733 GCA_005239495.1 Nicotiana undulata
TGCTCATGTACTTGTGTCACCGGGTTCTGGGGATGTGTTGAGTCTTGTTTTATTGAATTAAATGGATTCCATGTCGTGTTTAATTTACAAAAAAAAAAATTATTTGATTATGAATTGCAATAAAGGCAACGATTTCGAAATTGTTAAACAAGAAGGTATTTCAACTGATTAAGGGGTTGGCTTGCCTGATAGTGGTGTCCAGCGCCATCACAACCCATAGGTTTTGGGTCGTGACAAAAGACTTTTCGAACTCAAATCAGCTGTTATGATTCAAACCTCTAGATCTCCAGATCTCCAAAGTGAGAACAGAAATTTCAGTTAAAAATTCAGAAGTTTGAGCGTTAAACTTCTAAAATCTGTGAAATCAAAATCTGAACAGCAAGATGCGAAATTGAGCATCAAAAGTTTCAGCATCTTCGAATGTCAAATCAGCTGCTATGATTCGAACAAATTGATACTTCTAAAATATTTAAGGAGAAAAAGTCGAATTTTAAAGAGAAATAAACATCTTCGCTCTATTTGTTTAGGCTTGTGATCTTCAAATTAGGCTGGCTATATTCAAATCTTCAACAACGATTCTATGATGCTGGTGGAATCTTAATTTTTGTGCGCAAATTTTTGTGAAATTCTGCCAAATTTGAGCAGCTTTTCCGTTTTTATAGGCAGGGCATTAGCGTGGGTAGTTATTTTGAGATACTGGTCTGTTTATTAAATGGGTAGGGGATTATAATTATTTTATGGGTAGAGCAGAGTAAATATTTTTATTTTTATAGGTACTCCTGTCTTTTTCCCAAACTAGAAAGGTGAGATTTCGTAATTAACATCTTTCGTACCAAGGAAAAAAACACTGATCCACTTTGAGTTTGTGTCACGTCCCGAATTTCCCATCGTCGGGTCCGTGATGGCGTCTAACGTTGAACCCGCTAGACAAGCCAACGTGTATTCTCAATTTATTATAATCCTTTATTATTAAATGAAAACATGTGAAATACAACTTTTTCATAAATAAAAGCATAAAAATGAAAAAATGTTATAAGTACATAATTCGATCCACTCCTTTTACGAATTTTCAAAAATAACCAAAACCCAGATCTCTGGAGTCACAATGTCATGGACTGTCTACGAATAATACATGTAAGGGTCTGAAAGAAGTAAATACATCTGTTTCTGAAATACTAAAAACAGAAATAAGGAAGTGGAAGGGGACGCCAAGGCCTGCGGATGCCTGCAGGACTACCTCGGTGTCTCCGGGACTGAAGGAAGCCTCCTAACTCTAGTGTCCACAGGGTCCTGTACCAGGATCTGCACAATAAAAAGGTGTGCAGGTGTAGTATCAGTACAACCGTCCCCATGTACTGAGTAAGTGTCGAGCCTAACCTCGGCGAAGTAGTGACGAGGCTAGGACGCGACAAACAATACAACTTGTGCAATATAACAATAATCGAAAGAATAATAACTGCAAAATAATAAATTAAGTACAAGGGAAAAAGGGGAACATGCTGGGGGAAAAGAGATATCAAATAACAGACATAATAGAATAAGGTAACATTTTAAATATCAAAGTAATAACAGAAAGTAACAACATAGGGTAAATAGTGCACGACATCACCCTTCGTGCTTTTACTCTCATCCTCACCAAAACAAGTGCACGGCATCACCCTTCGTGCTATTACTCTCATCCTCACAATAATCAATAAAAACGGCACGGCATCACCCTTCCTGCTTTTAATATCATATCATGGCACGGCATCACCCTTCGTGCTTTTACACACTCATCCTCACAATAAACAATACACGGCATCACCCTTCGTGCTTTACACTCTTCCTCACATAAATCAATACACGACATCACCCTTCGTGCTTTACACTCTTCCTCACCCAAACAATATCAATAATGGAAGTTTGGCAAGGAAGAAATCAACAACATAACCACAACAATAATCACAACATCCCGGCAAGGAAACAACAGTATAAATATCACCGTCCCGACAAGGGACACAACTATAACCAATCTCGCTCAAGCACATAACTTTACCGAATATTCCTCAACTGAAACCAATACTCCACAGTATTATCAACCAAGAATTTCAATCAAATGAACAACCACCAAAGTGAAATTCAATCTATATCACAGTAAATATCAATGAAATCACATAATTCATAATAACCGACTCACGGGCATGCTTGACACCAACATATAGGTAATCGTCACCTCACCTATACATTTAACATGGTATAAACACATAGCAATTAAGACTCAATACCTATTTCCTCAAGCTAAGATTAGGCCAAACACTTACCTCGACTTCCACAACCAAAATCACGCCACAATCACCGCTTTTCCTTTTGAACTCGACTCCAAATCAATTATATCTAGACATAATTGACTCAATAATATCAATAAACGCTAAATAATTAAATTCCAATGCTTAATTCTAGCTTTTCTAACATTCTTCCCAAAATTCCAAAAATCGACCCCGAGCCCGCCAAAAACGAGGTTCGGACCAAAACCCGATCACCTATTCACCCACGAGCCCGAATATGTAATTAGTTTCGAAATGCGACCCCAAAACGTGGTCTAAATTCCAATTAATCAAAAAGCCCTAACTCTACCCAAATCCCTAATTTTCTACCCTTTAAATCATAATTTTAGGCCTAGAAATCTAATGAGTGTTGATAAATATTGAAGGAAAAGAGTCTAAGATTACATACCAATGAAGTTATGGTGAAGTTTTCCTGCAAAAATCGCCTAAGGTGGAGTGAAGAAGAAGAAGAAGTTATGAAATTTGGTAAAAATCCCGTAATAGGTTCTGTTTTTGACAAAAAAGTAACTAGGCAAATTTGCCCTATGCGTTCGCGGCAGGGCTCATGCGTTCGCATAGCTGGCTATCCCCCTACCTTTCGCGATCGCATACACAGTGATGCGTTCGCACTGTGTAAATAGCTACCCAGCCCCCAGCCCTTCATTACTCTGTGTGTTTGCACCCCCTAGAGTGCGTTCGCGTAGAGCTAAATTCTTGTGCTCCGCGTTCGCACCTGGTGTGGTGCGTTCGCATAGCACTGACCAACCCCCTCCCCAGCATGTACTGTGCATTCGAGAAAGAACATATGCGTTAGCATAGTACACGACACCAGACACCAGAAAACTGCTAAAAACCTAATTTTCCTAAGTTTAAACACCACGACGCCCACCCGAAACTCACCCGAGCCCTCGGGGCTCAAAATCAATTATGCACACAACATCAGGAAAAAAAACATCCCAAGGACTTATTTGTGCGATCAAATCACCAAAATAACATCATAAACAACGGATTTAACCCCAAAATCAATGAAAATTTCCAAAAACTTCTAAAACATCAAACTTTGCATTTACCAGTCCGAATCACGTCAAATAACTTTCGTTTCTTACCAAACTTTACAGACATGTCATAAATATCATATTGAACCTGTACCGGGATCCGAAACTAAAATACGGGCCTAATACCACAACTTTCACATATAACTAAACTTTCAAAAATCCTTTATATTTTCAGAAAATAATTTCTTTCAAAAAATCATTTCTCGGGCTTGGGACCTCGGAATTCGATTCCGGGCATACGCCCAAATCCCATATTTTCTTACGGACTCTCCGGGATCGTCAAATCACGAGTCCGGATCCGTTTACCAAAAATGTTGACCAAAGTCAACTTAATTCAAATTTAAAAATCAAACTTATCATGTTTCTCAGTTTTTCACATAACAGCTTCCCGGCTACACGCCCGGGCTGCGCACACAAATCGAGGTGAGATAAAATGAGGGTTTCATGATCTCAAAATACAAAATTGACTAGAAATACACGGAACGACCTTTTGGGTCATCACAGTTTGGAACTTTGACACGGAAAGAAATCCGACTAGGATGTCTAATTTAGTCGTTTCATATAGGGAAGAAATTGGGCGAGACTTTACTTGTCGAGTAGTCATGTACACACATGTACACAAAAATCTAAAAAGAATTGTTAAAATAATTTATGTTAAAGCATGTGTATTTATCTGAAAATCTATTTTGTAACCAAGAGACTAAGGTCTCATTTGTTTTTTTAACATCAAGACGTCTTAATCTGAATACACATCTGAATATCAAGATATGTATTGAGATTAAGACATCCAAATCTGAATACACATCTAAACATCAAGATGTGTATTAAGATCTAAATACTGAATGATTAAGATTGTTTGATTTTTAATATTTGAATGTATAAAATTTATCTTTATTTGAAAACTAATAAACATAAAATTCAAACGAAATACTAATTAATCTAATATTCTATCAATAAAATATATATATTTTTAAAATATGATAGTTGTTGGTGGTGATGACTAACGAGTGAATGTCGACTAGAGACGATGGTTGATGGTAGTTTTGGTTGATGGTGGTAGTTCACCATAGTAGCTACTGGTGACGATTATGATTGCGGTTTGTGGTGGTGGGTGGTAATAGTTAATAATGGCAGGTGGTGGTGGTAGTTGGGATTAATGAAGGTGGTGGTGGTGGTAGTTGGGATTGATGAAGGTGGTGGTGGGTGGTGATACGTTATAATGATAGGCAGTGCTGACTGTGGTTGTTGATGGTGATGGGATGGTTAGTTGTGGTAGTTGAGGTGGGTGAGTATTGAATGCGGTTGAGAATGGTGGTGGTGGGAGTGGTGGGGATGGTGGGTGGTGTTAGTGGATAATGGTGGCAGCTATGATTGAGCATGATGGTGGTATGGTGGTGGTTGAGTATGGTGGTGCTAGTGGTGGTGGCATGGTGGTAGTTGATAGTTGTAGGCGATAGCAGTAATTAATAATGAATATGGATGATAGCATCTTAATGAAATTAAGTCTCTGTTATAGTTCTTAATCATACATACCTATTCAGACCTATTAAGTGGTTGTGAAGTAAAAAAAACAAACATAATTATTGATTCACACCTGAATAATTAAGATTAAGACTTTAAAAACAAATGCATTAAATGTCACAGATCTGAATAATTAAAATTCAGACCTCCATTACATACAAACAAATGAGACATAGTAGGACTCAACAACAAACTGACGCTTAGATCAATTTCTCAATTGATCCCATAGCAACGAAAATATTAACTGGGTTAGGATTTTTGGGCGGTTATTAAAGTTTATCCATCTTTTTAAATGTATTAGCAAACTAGTTATTGGTTCGACTAAATTGATGTTTTTGTTCCTAAGTAAAACACATAATAAATTCAACAATCGTGTCTGAAGATTGTTGCTAGAGCAGGAAAGATTCTCAAAATTTGAAATTCTCTTGTATGTGAAACCCCAGTACAATATACTTAGTTTCAGAACTTTAATAGGTAAAAACCTAGTATATAGTGTTGGAGTTTAAAACTTTTTAAAGATCCAACATATTGTACTGGAGTTTAGAATTTTTAGGGGTCGTTTGGTATGATGTAGAGGTATAAATAGTGATGGGATAAATAATTAATATTATTGTGTGAGGTGAGGTAATTAGTGTCATGATAATTTATACTTTTTTCTTCGAAATTTTACAAATATCATGTTTAATACAACATACCAATCAGTGGATAAAAAATAATCTCAGCATAACTAATTACAACATAAGTTATCCCAGCATAACTTATATTCAAACCAAACGACCGTAAAATAAACCCCATCACACTTTGCTAAAGTTCAAATTAAGACCGAAACTAAAAAATTTAACCCTCGTATGCGAAACCCCCTCATTGTTTATAGGGATGAAGTTATAATATTTTTGGGTAAAAATTTATCTGCATCCTATAGTTATACTAAAGTTAATTTATGTATACTTGATAAGTATTTTTCATATTTTTGGTGTAGTGTGGTGTACGTGGGAGTTGGGTGATGGAAGGCAGTGACTTTCGGTAGTTCCATCACGCATCAGTTTTTGCCATGCAACCACCTTAATCCGACTTTTAGCAATTTCCCTTCTGAAACAGAAAATAAAGGGGGAACGAAAGGAAAATTCTCATCCCATTTCCTCCTTTTTTTCTCCTTCCTGAAAAATATTCACAATTCTAGTGTAATAATACTTCCTTTCTAATTCTCTATAGATTTGACATCACAATGAGCGAAGGAACCTCATCTTCTTCAAAGAAATCCAGGAAACCTGATTGTAATACTTCCTTTCTTATCTTTTCTTTTGTTTCAATTTTTCCCTTTTCCTGAATTTTCGATCTGAACCTTTGAATGTTTTGAAGGGTCGGTTAATTTTTTTTTTTTTATGAAAACAAAAAATATGCATGAATTTATTGTTTAATTCCACTAGAACTGATTCGATTTAGCATAATTTCTAGATTCATTTCTTATGTAATATTTTTTGTTGGTAGAAAACAAGAAAGGAAAAAAGTATTCTCCTTTGTATGTCTGGCCATTCAGAATTTTGATATCATTGTTATTTCTCTTTGTTTCTTCTTTTATACAATGTTTTATAGTTTAAGCATATTCCAGAAGTAGCGAAAATTCAATATACTCCCTGAATAGCTGAGATGTAGCGATCTGATATATAATATGGGGTATTAATTTAGGTCGTTTTATTAGTTGTTCTTAATGAAACCTGTTTGGTTAACTAACTTTGGAAATAATTGTAACAGTGGACTAATTCATTGCAAAAATAATTAAGTACTCTGTTAGGGATTTAAGTTATGTATACTAAGGGGTCGTTTGGTATGAGGTATAAGAAGTTATAATGGTGGTATAAAAAATTTAATATCACCTCAATACCCTGTTTGGTTAGCAAACCAGGTATAAGTTATCCTGGTGTTAATTTTAACACTGGGATAACTTATGCCTTATAGAAGGTGGGTTAATTAGCACCGGTATAACTTATACCTTCTTCTTAGAAATTATGCAATTATCATTCTTAATACAACATACCAAACAACGAATAAACAACAATCTCAGCATAATTAATCCCATCATAACTTATCCCAGTATAACTTATAGCGGCATAACTTATACCGATATGAATCGTATTCCAACCAAACGACCTCTAATAGTACCAATTAACTTTTAAATGACTTGATTGTATAAATTTGTTATACAAAGTCCGTGCATAAAACCTAAACTCTATGGTTAAATGGGTGATATTAACATGCTTGGTTTATCTGGGGTTGGTAATTGCATTCCAGTCTCCAGACTAACTGCTTTATGCCTTTAAAGTATTTCTACTTGCACTATGAAGTTCCTAAAAGCTTAACTGTGAGTGTCTACGGGTATAAGGATTTCTATTTGCTCTTTAAGCTATTGATATTTCTGTTAGCGCTTTAATGTTGAAGTGTTTTTTGATTTGGGGAGGCTAGTCATTAAGCTTTGGGGGATTTCTAAAGATGCCTAAGATGAAAACAAGTCTTTCTAGATAGAGTTTTCACTATGTAAAAGGGGATTTTTCATCATTGGAAGATCTGCATTGGATGTAACTTTCTGGTTCCTTTTAACAAGAAATAGAAAGTAATATGTAAAGGTTGGCGGAATCAATAGTTTCTTAGTTTTTGAAATCACATCATTGTATTTCTAAATTTCCACTTTGTAGCTTGTTGAGAGTCCGGGGCAGACGGAGTGTATTTTACGGGTTCGGATGAACCCAGTAGCTTTTGCTTAACCCCGGCATTTGTATTTACTAAATATGCATAAATATCTAATTGCAAACCCAATAACTATATCTAGAGTTATGGGTTTGGCAACAAGTTCAGAACTCATAAACTTCAAATTCTAGCTCCGCCTCTGCTGAGAGTGCAGTTTCTATTTAATTGTCGACAATGTTTAGAAGTGAAATGTGATCACCAGGAATTTGGTCCAACTTTGAAGTTCTCATAACTAAAATGTGAGGTGCATTTTGACTAACATTGTGTTATGTTCATTGCTTAATAGCCACATACCCCTCGAAGAATTAGTTCTTATCGTTGCATTATTTTGATTACCGGTCTTTCATCTTATAGATGGTTAAATAATGGGATTATGATCTGGCTTAGACACCGAGAATGTTTATTCTATGTTATAAATAATTGGCTCATTGCCTCTCTCACGTTGCATAGCCATGATGATACTTACAATCCTTCCGGAACCTAACTATAAGCCAATCATGGCTTTTATATAACTTTTGCGTCTTGAGTGATATAATATCTGTATATACCAGGTTAATGACTTAGTTTTCAGTGTTTTGTATATTTTCAGTTTAATTTACAGAAACTAACCTAATTTAGACGCATATTGTTGTGCTATAGATTCAAGGTTTACTCAGCAAGAGCTTCCTGCTTGCAAGCCAATTTTAACTCCACAATGGGTATGCATTCACAGAATGGTTAACATAACTTCTCGTGACAAGGTTCCCTTAAATCTGTGCTTTAAAAATGGCTTGTTGATTATACTTCTCACTTGCTGCATCAGGTTGTCACAGCATTTATCTTCCTTGGCATCGTCTTCATTCCTATAGGACTTGCCTCATTGTCTGCATCAGAAAAAGTAGTCGAATATCCATCTCTTTATGGTTTTCTCAAGTTTGTTTCTGGCAGTCAAATGGTATTTGACATATAATATATTTCATTTTTATGCAGGTGGTGGAAATTATAGACCGTTACGATGAGGATTGTATCCCTACAAATTATTCAACACCAGCACTTGTATATCATGATAGGGTTACACATATTCAAAATAAAAAGTCAAACAAGACTTGCATCAGAAACTTGATAGTTAGTCCCCTGTTCCAAATATGTTGGTTTGTTTCTATTTCCAAATTCTGACTTTATATTGTGCTCGTCCTTAACAATTTGTTTGCTGAATGTTTTTAGGTTCCTAAGAAAATGAAGCATCCTATCTATGTTTATTACCAGCTTGATAACTTTTATCAGAATCATCGCCGGTATGTCCAACATTTTGTTCGATTAAGTTAAAGCTCTTATATGTTATGGCTATTAAAGTGGATCCATGTTTTAAAATCAATTAAAACAGTTTGTGGCTGTACTTGAAATGAATAACTCTTCTGATGCAATTGAATTATGTTCTTTGATATAAGTTAGGTGTTATGTCGAATCCAGATGACTATCCCCTTCACCCCAATGCCCCTACCCGCCCAAAAAAAAAAAGACTAAAGAGAGAAAGAAAATGCACAGAGTGAACTTTTTAGCTTATGATCAAGGTTTTCTGCTTCTGCATGGGGTGAGCAATTGGATGTTAATAGCCTAAGAAATATTGGGCTTTTCTTTTGAATCTAGAGAGATTAAACGTTATACTAGCCATTGGATCACAGGCATCTGGTGCCATATGGGGAGGGTAGGATGTACGCAGCCTTACCCTACCCTGGAAGGGTAGAGAGATTGTTTCCGATTGACTATCGGCTAAAGAAGGTGAAGGAAGCCCTAATAGCAAGTGATAGCAAGACAAATAGTTAGAAAACTAAATCAGAGATAACAACAAAGAATATGAAAGGAGTACCGATAACAAGTAATAGCAAGATAGTATATTTAGACAAATAAGTCCAAGGCAGCACACGAGAATATGATGAAGTCCTGCTAGCAAACTACGGAATTACCGAAGGTATGTAGTAATAGAACAAGACATGCGGCTATAGCAAACTAAGGAAAAAAGGATACCATACTAGCACTAATACTATCGAACTAGGGGAGACAAATGGAAACGCACGACTACCTACTAACCTTCCACCTCCACACTCTTCTATCTAGGGTCATGTCCTTGGTCAGCTCAAGCTGCGCCATGTCCCGCCGGATCACTTCACCCCAAGACTTCTTAGGTCTACCTCTACCCCTCCTCTCACCTCCCAAGGCCAACCTCTCACATCTCCTGACTGGGGCATCTGTGCTTCTCCTCTTAGCATGCCCAAACCATCTCAACCTTGCCTCACGCATCTTTTCCTCCACAGGAGCCACTCCCACCTTGTCCCGAATAACTTCATTTCTAATTCTATCCAATCTAGTATGCCGACACATCTATCTCAACATCCTCATTTCGACTACTTTCATATGTTGGACATGTGACTTTTTGACTGGCCAACACTCTGCCCCATACAACATAGTCAGTTTGACCACTACTTTGTAGAACTTTATCATTGAGTTTCAATGGCACATTCTTATCACACAAGACACTGGAAGCAAACCTCCGCTTCGTCCATCCTGCTCTGATACGGTGAGTAACATCCTCATCTATCTCCCCATTCATCTGAATTATAGATCCCAGATATTTGAAACTCTCTCTTGGGAAATGACTTGCGTATCGAGTCTCACATCCCCGTCCGCCTCCTGGGTAACACCTGAACTTGCACTCCAAGTATTCTGTCTTGGTCCTGCTCAACTTGAAACCCTTAGACTCTAGAGTATGTCTCCAGACCTCCAGCCTCTCATTAACGCCACCTCACGTCTCATCAATCAAGAGTATGTCATCCGCAAATAACAAGCACCAAGGCACCTCCCCTGGAATGTGACGTGTCAATGAATCCATCGCCAGGGAAAACAAAAACGGGCTGAGTGTTGATCCCTGATGCAAACCCATCTCAACCGAAAAGTAGTCAGAGTCTCCTCCTACTGTCCTCACTCGTGTCTTAGTCCCATCATATCCCGATCACTCTAATATATGCTACAGGCACACCTCCCGCCTCCAAACATCTCCATAGAACCTCTCTCGGTATTTTGTCATAGGCTTTCTCCAGGTCAATGAACGCCATATACAAATCCTTCTTCGCCGCCCTATACCGCTCTACCAATCTCCTCACAATGTGAATGGCCTCAGTAGTCGACCGTCCTGGCATGAAACCAAACTGATTCTCGGAAATGGACACACACCTCCTCAATCTCCCTTCAATCACCCTCTCCCACACTTCCATTGTATGACTTAACAACTTGATACCCCTATAGTTGTTGCAGTTTTGGAATCAAAGATAGATATTAAATAAAGAAGTTAAAGATGACATCTTTTCATACAATTGAGGATGTTATGAAAATGTAACTAATTGTAACTAACTGAAGGATTGAAACTTTTAAAACTGCCTAGAATTAGAAGTACATCTTCTTAGGAAGGAATAAGTTTCTAATTTCCACTCCTCCATTAGTGGGTGTACACGGGACAATTTTATTTATGTACAGAATTTATTTTCCAGTCTCACATGATCAAATTAATGACGAACCTAATTATGAAAGACATTGTGATAGTTACTTGTTTTTTTTCCTTCTTATTATTATTTTTTGCTTGAGGTCCTTATTACAGATACACTTTTTGTATCAAAGTGGACATATAATGAAGGAGCATCACTTCATTTTTCCAGTAAATGATATATGCTTAATTGGTATTGACAGTTGTATATGCTTTTCACAGATATGTAAAAAGCAGAAATGACGAGCAGTTGCGGGACCCAGATTATAAGGATGATTTGAAAAAGACTTGTGCTCCTGAAGACATGAATGGAAATGAGCCTGTGATCCCTTGTGGACTTATTGCTTGGAGTTTGTTCAATGATACATATGGTTTTTCAATTAAGGGCATACCTTTACCAATCAATAGGAAGAACATTTCATGGCCAAGTGATAGAAAACACAAATTTGGGTCAAATGTTTACCCTAAGAATTTCCAGAAAGGAGGTTTAATTGGGGGTGGAAAACTTAATGAGAGCATACCTGTTAGTGAATACTCACTTTTCACCTTAGTGTTATTTTTCCTTTTTCTCATTTCATCTTCTATCTTAATCATTTTGGGGATTTTACATGCAGTTGAGTGAGCAAGAGGATCTTCAAATTTGGATGCGAACTGCAGCATTGCCATTATTCAGAAAGTTATACGGGAAGGTGGAGTATGATCTTGAAGCTAATGAGAAGATTACTGTAGTAATACAAAACCATTATAACACTTATACTTTTGGGGGTAAAAAGTCACTGGTCCTTTCAACCGCAACATGGATTGGTGGAAGGAATAATTTCCTCGGCATTGCATATCTGGCCGTTGGTGGAATTTGCTTATTCGTGGCAATAACTTTCATACTTATGTATGTCATTAAACCAAGGTAAGAAAGTACAGTACAGTCTATAAATCTCATTTTCATCATGTCTTAATAATCACATATTGCACACAGGAGCATGCTTGGTTTATTACATATGAGATTTGGGATAATGTAAATTTTATTGCATTTAAGTTGAGAATTTTAAGGAAACAATATATTTTATGATCTTGCTTTTCCACTTGTCCCAAGTCCTGATGTGTGTTTTAGTTTCCCTCCTTTGAAGAAAAGCTGAAATTAGCTGTGACAATCGAGTCAAAGAACTTGTGAAGTTGGAGCAGTTGATACTTTTTCATATGCCCACAGAACTTTTAGGAAATACAGATAGTAAAAGCAAGAGAATCTGTTTTATTTGAAGATACCAACAGAAGATGACATGATCATGTGAATAGACAGGGAGGTGAAAACTTGGAAGCTGTTATTTTCAGTTTATAAACTTAGTTCGAATTGGACTATTATCTTTTCTCACAAATTGACTACTTTTCTATTGCACAAGCATGTCATATGGATACACGAGTGTTGATTTTCAAATTCCATGCAGATCTTATGTGAATTCTTTTCATTCCTTTCCATTTCATGCAACCTCATATCTAAAGAATATACGGTTAAAACACACATTTGTATTGAAGAAAACCTTATACTCATCATATCCTATCATGTTAAAATCTATTCCAGCACTTGAATCTGATAGAATTAAGAATCCTATAAATTGTAAATAAGCTTAGTAAATAGGCGTGGTTCTCAAAACAGCTTTCAAAAAGCTTCTTCAAGAATGTGAGTCTTGGTTTGTGTTTGTTGATGGTCCCTTGTCAAACTGAAAGATTTTTCTTTGATACAATTAAAGTTGAAGTTGATATCAGATTTAATTAAAAATGACTGTTGGATCTTCATGTTTGTTCTGGCATTGTGTCCATGCAGGCCTTTCGGTGATCCAGCTTATCTGTCATGGAACTTGAATCCTACCGGGAACTGAGTGTTCCATCCCTAAACGCTCTCTCCAAATTTTTTTCCTTAGCTATTTTGTTGTTAACACTAACTATATCTGTGCTATACTTGCAAGTTCTGGGGCCAGTGCAGCATCTTGCGATTTAATTAGGCATTCAAGTTGTATTTATGCCATTTCACAAAACCAATCCTGTTAATTATCAAAACCTGCTTTGCAGATTCATTCTTTGATTACATTTATTGTGGTGGGACAATTTTCCTTGGTACCAAAACAGAATGCTCATGACTTGACAAGTACTCCCTCCGTTCACTTTTACTTGACATGTATTTTAAAAATAGATTTTTATTTTTACTTGTCACTTTACGCATATCAAGAGAAGACAATTTTTTTTCCTGTTGTACCCACATTATTTATTACTTATTTCAAATCATTTTTTCAAATCCAATAAAAAATATGCATCAATTAATATGAGTATTATGGTAAATTATGCATTTCATTTATTATTTCTTAAAGGGCGTGAAAAGTCAAAACATGTCAAGTAAAAATGAACGGGAGTAGTACATACTTGTGGTATAATATGCTGCTTTTGTTAGCTGATCAGAATTGGACAGAGCGCTGAAACCATTATTTTATGCGATCAGAATCAGAACTACACTTGTTAAATACACCGACTATAGAAAGATTTTTATACTATCGTCTATCGGTGTAGTTTAACACGTGATAACAAGTTAGTTAGTACTATTTTTACCATGTTACCAAGTAATGATTATTATAAAAGTTTACACTTTATTAAATGACATGATTGTGTATATACTTTTATACAATTTCAAGGAAAATGTACCTTATCCCATTACGAGTACCATTTTATTACAGCTAAACATCAGTTGGTTGCAGTTGATTCCTGTGGTAACTGTAATGAAGATGGATATAGTATTGCAATGGAGAAATAGATGAGGAATATAATGCATCTCCTTAAGCACAGAAACTAAAACGATAACTTTGGTTTTCAAGCTTTTCGGAATCGATTTGGAAGAATGAATTTCATTGTTCAATCTTTAAGTTGGAAGAGTTGACCAAGTTTGACTTTTTATGAATTCGACCCCTGCAACAGAGTTTTGATGGTTACGATAGGTCCGGATGGCGATTTAAGACTCGAGCGTATGCCCGGATTTGTATTTGGATGTTTCTAGAATGTTTCGGCACAAATTGGCGAAAATTGAAAATTTAAAGGTTTGGAAGTTCATAAGTTTGATCAGAAGTTGACTTTGAGGATATCGGGTTTGGATTGTGGTTCCGGAAATTGGGATAGCTTTGTTATGTTATTCGGGACTTGTGTGCAAAATTTGGATTAATTTCGAATTTATTTGATATGTTTCGGCGCGAGTTTCGAAAATTTGAAAGTTCAAAGTTCATAGATTTTCATTTGAGGTGCGATTCATCGTTTCGATGTTGTTATGTGTGTTTTGAGGCCTCGAGTATGTCTGTGTTATGTTATGGGACTTGTTGGTATACTTGATCGGAGTCCCGTGGGACTCGGGTGTGTTTCTGATGAGGTTCAGATCATTTTCGTTTCATAGTGCTTTGCGGAAGGCTATTGGTTCTGGTGTTTCCGCATATGCGAAAGAATAGATTGCAGAAGCGGGACTTTGAGGCGCATTTGCGGCCCCGCGGCGAAGATCTTGGGCGCATAAGCGAGATTTAGCGCAGAAGCGTGTTTGGCTTCGCACTTGCGGTTGCGCAGAAGCGGATAGAGATCCGCATGTGTGAGGGGTCAGCTTGATAACGACATGATAGGGGTCCAACAATTACTAAAGAAAATCAAGAAAATATGCGGAATTTAAAAGATAATAAAGAAACAAAAAAGACGGAAAATTAAAGATAGATTGAATTCAAAAGGAATTTCTTGAATTCAAGAAGTCTATTCTTGAAGTTGATCCTAGAAACGACAATTAGCGAACGGAGAACTAATCGCCTTTGGTAGAGACTAAAAAACAAGAGATAGATTGTGAAACCCGACCCTTTAGAATAACAAGAACAATAATAAGGCTAAACTTATCACCTTTCTTGAATACCTAGAAGTGATCTAAGATTTTGAAAAGGGTTTAATCTTACCACCTTAAGTTGAGTCTTGAAGGTTGAAGAATAAATCCAAGAGTAGCCACACACAAGAATGCAAGA
This sequence comes from Nicotiana undulata, assembly GCA_005239495.1. NCBI lineage: Eukaryota > Viridiplantae > Streptophyta > Magnoliopsida > Solanales > Solanaceae > Nicotiana > Nicotiana undulata. Next base: position 15,723 of record ML300185.1, read on the forward strand.
AAAATCTCACAATTTTTATTGATATTGTCTATAATATTCTTTGTCTAAAACAAAGAAGATACACCTTTATATATAGAAGGGGTCACGACATTGTACCTAAAAAACAAGGAAATAAAGTCCTAAACTACCTTGGACAACAAGTCCAACTACCTTAGGAAAAGGAAAATACTAGGAAGCAAAAATCAAGTCATTCTTGGAAAGTAATTCAACAATCTTAGGAAAAGGAAAAACATAACCCTAACTAACTAGGAAAGCAATGAATATTGTCCTTGATATATGGAAATAAGTCTCAAACCAATCATGGATAGAATCTTGAAAATCTTGAAAATCGTGAAGGAAATTTGCCAGCAACTTGGCACCAACATCTAGCACTACTATTGTACCCTTCCTGGACATCAAGTAAGTCCTTTTTATGCTATAAAAATATGGCTTTATGTAGGACTTCATGGGCTATAAGTTTGGACACATTTTAGGTGCCAAATTGGTCCAACAGTGGCCTGATTTGGAACTTCTTCAGAGGATGTTTCTTGGGATCTAATCCACCTCTTCTTGGACATGCATTTGGACCATAAAATAATTATTACACCTATATAACTCATATCCTTTATCCTTAAGCTCTTTCTCCCAACTAGCAACTTCTTTGATCGCTCCTGAAGTCCAATGACCTTGTTTTGTAACTTTGTAAGTTGAGATATTGTTAAAGGCCCTCTTTGATATTCCAAAGGTTCATCCATGTCCTTGAATGGATTTGAGCTTCCTAGGATGTTATCATTCTCCTCTTCTTGAAGAAAATTCGTCCTCGAATTTCGACCTTGCAAGAAAATGAAAACAGGCACTAGTAAATTGCATCCACTAATCTGAAAAAATAGTAGGAATAAAATAAGATAGTGACCATGTAAAGCATATGGTCACTATAAATACTCCCTTATAAAGCATATGGACATCATCATCCCAATAAAATTTATGTCTACTTAGATTTGTCTAATAAAAAACTCTCAGATACGCTACATAATGAAATTTGTAATGCGATCTTGTCAATAAGGTAGTCCAAACATGTGCATGCCAAAGAAATTATAATATATTGTCCATGCATCCATTTATCACAATTATCTTTGCCACAAGTATCAAATACGACATTTTTATGATATAACCAAGGATCAATTATAAAACCTATGGATTCTTCTACATGTAAGTTATTCAAAGAAGCACATAAATTCTCAGAAAGATCAGAAGAACCCATAAATTCAAAAATAAATTTTTCAATACATTCAAGTTTATGATATAACTTTCCCCAATAATATTTGCAACATCAATGGATTCTACATAATTGCTCAAATTATCACAGAAAGAGTCATAGATAAGTTCATGAAAGAGTATTTGATCACTAATGTCACAATAATCATGCATATCCTCTTTACTAGAAGCAAGCACTTTTACAGGCTCACAATCAACATTACTAGAGGAATGACTTCCCATCGAACAACAAAACTCACATTCTCGCAATTTATCACATGAAAACTCATTAGGCACTTGAATAAGAGAAGAAAGCAAATTTAACTCATTAGCAAGCCTTTTCTCATAAATTTCATGCCTATTTCCACCAAGTTGGAATGCATAATCATCTATGTCATACTCAATTTCAAAAGTAAGCAAATTACTCTTGCACTTGAACTTAGATATTACAGCTAATGACTTGATATGCATCAAAATATCATCATCCACAAAAATAATAAATTCACCAAAATAAGAAATAAGAGTATAGTTCATTACTTCCAAAAATACCTTAGGTCTTCTAGAAAGGCCAACAATGTGAATAAACCAATTATACATACCATACTTGGACTTATTTATTAATGGAACAACATCACCTTTTATTCTTTTCTGCAATGGCTCTCACTTAGTAACGCCTTCAGGGAACTCCATGTTGTAAAACTGTAAATAAGGATCAAAATAGTCAAAAGGTTCAACAACAAAGAAATTAACCAAGCTTTTATCTTCCACCATCCAACAAGAATTGATTTCGCAAAATTCTTGTGGGAATCCGATTGGATCCTTTGCCACCATCTCTTGCGTCTTACCTCCTCTTTCAAAAGGTATTTCAACATTTGGCTGCACAAAATCACAAGAACTAAAACAAGAAAGATTTAGTGGGTTAGAAAGTAAAGAAATATTTTTCTTGCATACACTCTCTTTGGCTTTTATCACAAGACTATCTTTCTCCTCACCCTTATCCTCTTCTCTCTCACCAAGGCTTTCTTCTTTTTCTTCACTGAAACCCTCTTGTTTCTCACCTCACGATTTTCTTTATCTCATGGCCTTCTCTCTTTTCTTTCCTCTCAAGCTTACTCTTTTCCTCCCTTGACATCCCACTCTCTTCACTCAACACAACCTCTCCCTTTTTCTTCTCTTGGGATGTCAACATGCACTCCCTTACTCCTCTCATTCTTTTCTCTCTCATATTTTTTCATATTCTCTTTAACAGTCTTTTAGTCTTCACAAATCTGTGAGGGAGTCAAAGGCCCAAGAATGAGTTTTTTCCCATTAACCTCAAAAGAGTATCTATTTTTTTTCATGCTATACGAAGCTCTTCTGTAGACATACCATGGCTTTTCCAACAAGATATGATAATTACTCATGGGAATCAAATCACACCATATCGCATCCTCATACCTCCCAATAGAGAATAGTAATAACACTATTTTATCTACCTTTACTCCTCTCAACATGTAGGGTTCAATATGCTCAACACAAGGAAAATTCAATTTTTCAACCATAAAAATATTAATTGAGTTATAGTCATATTCTTTGTCAATTCTAAGGGCACAAATCGCAGACATCACTTTAGCTCTTGTTTGAAAAGTAACTTTACCATTGTCTTCCTTCCATTCGGTATACTGTAAGTTCGACTTTTCAAATTGTTGAGTCATAACTCGCCTCCTTTCACTATAAGTAACTGTTTAAAACATCTTGAACAAAGATTTGAATGTATCTCTCAAATTTGGTTTTTTCCTTCTAATACTCTCACCTCTCTTGCATTTTTCCACTCAAAGAAACTCTTGGTTGTTAATCTTTAGATTTATTAATAAACCTTACTAGTCACAACACTTGGTGATAAAAATATGGAGTTATAAAAAGAAAGAAAAGTGAATGACCAAACCTAGGAAGAATAAGAATCGGTTAGTAGAGAAAAAAAAAGGAAAATATTTTAGGAAACCTAAAACCCACAAGAATAAGGAAAAAAGTTTCTTTAATCTTCATGAACAAGGATCCCCTCTTCTTGTTTTCTTCCTTGACTTGGAAACCAAATAATACTTGAATCCTAAAAATAATAATGAACAATAACACTTTTTTGGCTGATTTTCGTTATTTTGTTTTTGCTCAAGAACCTCCCAAGATTATAGCGATTGAAATCTTGATTAGCCTATGCTCTGATACCACTTGATAACAACATTATAGGGATCCAACAATTACTAAAGAAAATAAAAAAAACGTACGAAAGCTAAAAGATAACAAAGAAACAAAAAGGGCGAAAAATTAAAGATAGATTAAATTCAAGAAAGAATTTCTTGAATTCAAGAAGTCTATTCTTGAAGTTGAATCCTAGCAATAACAATTAGCTAACGAAGAACTGATCACATTTGGTAGGGACTTAAAAATAAGAGATAAATTGTGAAACCCGACCCTTTAGAATAACAAGAACACCAATAAGGCTAAACTTATCGCCTTTCTTGAATACCTAGAAGTGATCTAAGATTTTGAAAAAGGTTTAATATTACCACCTTAAGTTGAGTCTTGAAGGTTGAAGAATAAATTCAAGAGTAGCTGTGAACAACTAATTTTTTACCACACTCAAATCTTATACTATTTTAGTGTAAATATTCCTTTTTAGGCTCAATATTGATGTTTTAAGCTTTTATCTTACACTTAGTAGATTTTATTTAATTAAAAAAATAATAATAATAATACTCACATTCTTAAAGTGTGAATATATATATATATATATATATATAT
>ML300186.1:7036-18730 GCA_005239495.1 Nicotiana undulata
CTGTCTTGTCTTCTTTTCTGATAGATTCCATATGCCTCCGGAATTTGTGCTGTTGGTGGTCCGTTGCTGCCATCCACATCAAATCATGCAGATCCTTGTTGGGATATGCCTTCTGGAAATTGGCCTTAAAGTGCCTCACACAGTAACGGTGGTATGCATAAGGCTCTTGCCATGCAGGCAAGTTCTTCACATAACTTAATATACCACCGTGACGATCAGATATTACACAAATACCTGAACGTTGTTTGACAACGTGCTCTTTCAGGTGGTTCAGAAACAGCGTCCACGTCTCTGTGATTTCATTGGCACAAACAACAAAAGCTAGAGGAAATATCTGTCTTTTAGCATCCATTGCCACGACTATCAAAAGCTTGATATCGTGCTTTCCATAGACATGAGTTCCGTCTATGGATATTACGGGCCGACAATGCAAAAAATCATCAATTGCTGGCTTAAACACCCAGAACACGTTATTGAACATGTATTCTGGTGTTCCCGGACTCCGCTCAAGCTTCCATTCAACAACCGTCCCGAGGTTAAAGTGCAGCAGTGCAGCCATGTACTTTGGTAGAGCTGCAAATGACTTATCCCAGTTACCGTAGACAATTTCAAATGCTCGTTTGCGCCCGAGAAATGCCTTTCTTCTCGTAATGGTATGGACATATTCCTGGTGGATTGATGTAATGCACTCTTTGATTTTATACCTTATGGACGCTTCGAGGTGCGGAATAATTACAAGAGAAATCAAGTCAATATCCAAGTTGAAGTGATTCCCGTTGAATGTGTCCATTTCGCATGTGTGGGTGGGAATGTATTTACCCACTTTCCACATACCTGTCTTCTTCTTGGTCGCACGCAACATCCAATTACATGGCCAAAACCACCTGCGGCAAACAGCCTTGTATACTACTGGACTTGACTCCCATACATGCCTCTCACGACACTCTTTTACGTTGTGCATTTTACAAGCCCTGCTTACGCTCGCTTTATCAGGGGAAAGTATCCCCTTTGCAAGCACCGTCGGTCTAGACTCATCCCACATTGCTGCCCGGATTTCATCAAAATCCCTTGTGAGAGCTTCCACATCCGGCACGCTTGGCAAGTTATCAGTGTAAGGAATCTCCCTTGAATGAAACGACACTTCGGACTCGTACACTCTTCGTCTAGGGGGGGGGGTCTCTTCAAATCAGGTCCTTCCTCCTCATCCTCATCATCACCATCCTCACGAGGAAAGGGTGTCTCGTCTTCAGATTCATCGGCATTGTTGTCGTAATCACTGTTCTGTTCCTCACTCTGTGCATCAGCCAGATCCAGATGTAATACGTCATTTTCGGGCAATTGAGTGAGTACGGGTGATTCAACTTGCTCGTTTTCACTGCACAACCAACAAAAATATAAGCTACTGAAATTAATAAATACTTTTCATGTAGCTATATCACTTGACTTACAAGTAGTAATGTGATGAAATTCCATGATGGACGTTTTCAATTAGGTGATGACTACCAGATGGGCCACTTGTAAAATTCATATCCGGCCGGTACCCCCTATTAAATATATGAGCGTTAATACAAATTCAATACACCAAAAATATACATAATTAACACAAATGAAAATTGAAGTTTACCACTCGTCTTGTGAATGTTGGAAAGCAGGATAGAAATTATTTTCTCCCTGCTCATTCGCCGACGGTGATAAGTTTAAATCAAGGAAAAGAGTTCCATCCGGAACCTGTCCGGAAAAAATTGCTCCAGAATAACCACCCGATGACTGGGGGGGTATCTCTACTACGCACAACCTCATTTTTTGGAGCGTCTTCGACCTTCACGTACATCTCCAACATTGTGATTATAAGAAATTCCCGGCATTCATCCGGAGTCCTCAAAAAATCACTCAAAGTTTCATCATCGTCGATGTTAAACTCCGAGTAAAAAGCAACCCCTTGCGGAATGACGGAATACAGATATCTTCCGGTTACTTTAAGTATCACTGAACGTTTCCTCACACTCATTTTTTTGCATAACAACGATATCAATTTATCGTACTCCATTGTAAGTGGCAATTTAACATGACACTGAGCAGGTAAACTGTAGCCCACAAAGTTATTCTCCATCACATCCTCACCCCCCAATATAATGAAACTCTTATTCTACGCTCTTCAAAAATAATGAAAAAATGTTGGAGAATTTAACAACAATAAACGTTTGATCAAGAGTTAAAAAAATTTTTGAATGAATTTCACTGCAATTCTAACCTCTTTATATAGGAAATGGCTAGCCCGAGAATTTTTTTATATATATAGCGCCCAAACAGTGGGCGCTATACGCTTTTGAATTATTGAAGTCAGATATTATTGGTGGACCCAGGAAAAGTAGTATAGTGCCGGATCCTTAGGCGCTATACCTGACATGGCAGCTTTTTATATATAGCGCCCTGTACTTGAGCGCTATATATACTTTAGTCTTTTTTTTTTATACCTATTTTGATTCTTTTAATCCAAAAGCACAATATTTTGGTTCCGGATCCTGAAAACACTCATGGTCATCACCTGATTCACTTTTGAAAACAAACAAAAATAAGAATCTGACTCACTAGGAAAAGGGGGGGACATGCCTCCTTATCTCCACCAATTCTCTTTCACCTTTTTCTTATTTCATTGAAGTTTGTGTAAAGAAACAAAACCAGTCTGAACAAGAAACCCACGCTGCCTTTATTTAAAGCTTAATTAAGCAGGAATTGCATAGGTTTCCGCATAACATGGTAGCAGCCTGCCATTCTGCAAAAAGTTACACTAGACAAGTTCCATTGAGGTAGTACTAAAATGATGGAAAAACAAATACAGTGATTAATTTGTTTTTTATTTTGATTTAAAAATATTATTTATTTATATAATCAAAAAAAAATTTAATTTATTTTTATAAAATAATCTTTAATATTTATATCCTAAAAAGTTTTTTATTTCTCACATTAAATATTTAATTAAAAGTAATTTAGTCATACTAAATATTTTTGTATAAAATTTAATATTTTTTTAATGAATGTGTCAAAAGTAAATTGATCACTTATTGTGAACCGAGGGGAGTAGCATATTAAACTGGAACCACCACGTGAATGTACCCTTTTAATTAAGATTCTCTATCAATGTACCAAACACAAAAAAGTTAAACACTTATGAATACTTATAGTACTCGTTACAACTTCTTCTCTAACTTATCATCCCAAAAGGGGTAATTAAATTGATAATGATATAGTGTAATTAAGATCAAACACTGCTTTAGTGTTTCCAACGCAAATTCAGATTAAAAAGGTTTTACGATTACCATTTGTTATGTGATTGTGATCATGTGTACAAGGAAGAAACAGAGCCGGACTGACTTGGGGCTGGGCCTACAGTACTTCATGGCCCACTTTGGAATGACATACATCTCTCCTCACATCATTCACATTCCAACAAAATGTTTCCATGGACTTTATTAGCCGGTTAACGTTTAGTAGGAACGAGTCTCCAAATACTCATTTCTATTATTCCACCATTCATCATCGAATTTACTTGCGTTAAGTTGATATTAAGACAGAATCTACAAAATATATAGGAAATTGTACCTCCGTATACATCCTATTTATTATTAATTAAAATTATTTTAAAATATTATTTTCTATAATTGCATTTTATATTTTATACCAAAATAAGTATTTACGGTATATACTACTATTGAGGCATGAAATAAGGCATGAAATACGCTATTTATGTTTTTCCTCTCTCTTAGACAGCTGTATGTACCTATTTTTAAGGTGATTGTCGTTACTATATTTATAACTATATGCACGAATACATGTGAATACACGCACATATAGCTGGACTGCCCTGATTTTAGGCATTTTTTACCGCTGTATTCATGAATACAACAACGCGCTGGATTGCCCTAATTTTAGGCACTTTTTGTTTGTTGTAAAAATGAATACATGGCGGGAATATATGAGCGTACAACTGGACTGCTATGATTTTAGGCGCTTTTTACTGTTGTATTCATGAATACAACAACGCCAATACATGTGAATACATGTGCGTACATCTGGACTACCCTGATTTTAGGCGCTTTTTGCTGTTGTATTCATGAATACATGACGTGAATACATGTGAATACATGCGCGTTCAGCTGGATTACCTGATTTTTAGGCGCATTTTGCTGATGTATTCCCGAATACAACGAATACACTACCGTAACAATTGAATAGTAGCTATAAAAAGTAATTATGTCTATGGCAGCTATAGGATGTTAAAGGCTACTAAACAATAGTGATTTCTGAAAATTTCTCAAATATATACGCTCCGACTTTGGATGTAATGGCATAGTTGGACATGCATAAGTAAAAGTAGAGATCAAGACGAAATTATGTAGTACTTCGTCCCAATTTATGTGATGCAGTCTAATTTTGCGAGTCAAAATTCTTAATTTTGATGGCTAATTTAGAAACAGAAATTTTAAGTTTTCGAAATAAAATTTATATATTTAAAAACTACAATAAAAATGATTTAAGTTACAAAATTAATATTTAAATATTTAAGAGACATATATGAAATAATGATTAGAAAAAAGAGTTGTTTGACTTTCGAAACCCAAATTATATCAAGTAAATTGGGATGAAAGTCGATGGAGAGAATGTATCAGTATATATATATATAACAAACTAAAAGGAGGAAAGTATATACACGAAAAATGAGATTAAAGGAGTATTTGTCAGAAAATAGAAGAATTAATGCAACTTTTTACATTTCATTTTACTACATATGATACTCTTTTACCACCTTTTATTTATTCAAGAAAAATTGAAAATTTTCTATTTTTAAAAACTCTTTAATTTAGCATGTATGTTTTTTCTTAAAAACATATACTTTAATCGGCATAAATATGTCACGTCAAAGATCACAAAATTCTAAAACTAAATTAGTATCATATGTAGATTAAATTAATCTCCTGAAATACATTTAATAAATTCATGTGTCCAACAAAAGAAATTCTGCTAAAATACGGTAAGAAATCAAACCCCTACTAATAAAGTGATAATTAAAATAGCTAACCAATTGGATTATTATGAGTAAAGTACTAGTCTACTAGACATGGCTCTTGAAGAAAAGAAAAAAGAAATAGGCAAATATCATTAATCAAATTATCACATTGAAATGAGGCGTGTAGTTTACGCACCTCGTTGGCGGGAGACCACTTGGCTTCCCTTACTGCTCTCCTAAGCCCTCTTATAAATCAGCAGCTAGCCCACTTCTCCACCTTCCCTCTAAAACTCCAAAAACATCATCAATTAACAACAACAACAAAAACAAATATGGCGTCGTCGTCTACACACGAACACCACCTCCATCCCCTCCCTACTCCCTACGGTAACGGCACCACCACAGCTCCGCCACCAACTCCTTCAACCCAACCTAATAACCTCCTTTCCACCTCCGAAGCCGCTGACTCTCTCTCCCGTCTCCTCCATCGTATTCCACACACTCTTTCTCTCTCCTTCCCCGGTCGCCGCCAATCTCCGCCATCAACCACCACTTCCCCACCTCTCATCTCTCTATCCGACCCTAAACCAACTCTTCACTCTAACCTCCTCTCCGCTGCCAAACAACACGGTTTCTTCCAGCTCACCAATCACTCAATCTCCTCTCAGCTTGCCACCTCAGCCGAGTCCGAATCTTCATCCATTTTAAATCTCCCACATGATGAAAAACAACGTTACTTCCCCAAGAACTGGCCGTTGGGGTTCGATAACGACGACGATGATGACGACGATAACGTTAACGGAAAGTCGTTGTGTCTCGACTCGTCGTGCTCCGTTGAGTCAAATTCAACAGAGTTGGGGTTGACTTCTCTCCGCGAGTTTACTTGTCAAATGGAGAAACTTGGGTTGCAGGTGATTGAAGAGTTGGCTTGTGCTGTAGGGTTTGAGAACCCGGTCGGAGAAGACCGAACCCGGTTCTGTTCGTTGATGTGGATATCCGAGACTGAGGGCGGTTTAAGTAATAAGCCGCTTTCCTCGAGTCCGTTGTACCCATTTGTAATCGGGTTAAGTTTTCAAATATGTTGCCGGAACTACTCCATGTTGGCGGATTCGGGTTGGGTATCCGTTTCTCCTCAAGTGGACTCGGTCTTGGTGACCCTTGGTGACATTGCCCAGGTTAGATTTTTAATTAGTACATTCCATTTTTGATTTTGCGTTAGCTTAAAATAATTTAATTAGTGTGGGAATGGTACATAGAAGCATGAATTTTCTAAATAGTGTTACCGAAATATCATTTTTAAAGTTTTTTTTTTGATTGGTTACTAAAGTAGGTAAGTATTATATACGTATTAGACAAGTATTATAGAGCATAAGAATTGTGTTTTATTGATACTTTTGAATTAAAAATAATAATATTCAAGTATAAAGTAAAACAAGTATAAAATAGAAACCATTTCCCGCGTATAAAACACACCCTTAATTCCCTAAACAAATTGAGTCAGGCCAACCACAGGTTGCCGTGATATCGGCAAACTCCAAAACTAAGGACCCCACTAAACCTACCATATCTTAGATATTGCGTCCTTATAATATGAAGTTGGAACTCTAATTCTTGTTTTATTTGACACGAAAAATGTACTTATGATATGATAATATTATTAAATCGACATTAATTGTAAGGTTTGCCGGCTTAATATAACATCTTCTGTCCCAACTTGGTGCTTTTTGGATAAATTATTTGCATCCGTGATCCCTTTGTTTTCTGATTGAGCTCTTATTGACAATCCATATCCTGTCTATATTGATTTAGTTAGTAATTATAATCGACAAGAATGTGTTAATATATCTTGTTTTACTCGTGTTGCTTCCAGAATAATTAGTAGGTGGATTAATTCCTCATGTTTATATATAGAATTAAAAATAGTTTTTATTTGTGTACCTTGGAATGTATTGGTAGTGCATTTGTTATAATGTGACAATGGCTGTTGAGAATGATATACTAGAATATTCTTAATTTATTTAAACTAGTAGCTGTCGGCAACCTAATTCTAACAATCAAGACTTTTATTGTGTTATGCAATTGAAAAGCTTAATCTATCCAATTTCGATTTGGAAAGCATTTATTTTCAAGGGAGAAAATTCAACATCCATCACTCTCAACTCGTGGGACACATATATAGGCTAGTGATCTTCAGAAGAAAAAAAGGGGGCGTGAAGACACCTGGTCAGCAATGATTGTGACATAATGCTAGTGATTCCTTCTATTTCAATTTAGATAACACATTTATCAATTTGACTAAGTTTTGAAGCTAAATTAAACTAATTCAACTTAGTATTTTAAAATTAAACATTTAGGTATTCAAGAACAACACGAAAATTACTATAAGTTGCAATTTTCTCATGTCACTATGATAATAAAATATATTTTAAAGTATTGGTCAAATTTCACACAGTTTGGAAATGTATCGTCTAAATTAAAACAGAGGGAGTATTTATTTACTGCTACAATATTATTTTGCTAAGAACTTATAAGCACAAGTAATTCAAAAAACAATATTTCTAAATATTAAGTCTCCTGGACTTGGGTAGTTTGCTATTCAACGTCAATTAAAAAGGAAACTAATTAAGTAGAGCCTTATGTTGTTATATATGTTGTGCTGATCATAAAAGTGGTTAATATCACCAAAATGTATGTAAGAGACAGACACCGGCTAAATTAAGCATAAAAAATGACAGAATTTTCATCTATCTTCTACTACATCTTAATCCATTTAACTTTAACTGTCAAACACAAAATGACAACGTAATAATATGTAATTAATTCTTTTTGGTTTTTTATACTGTTATTAAAATGGCTGCAGGTATGGAGCAATGGTAAGGTGAAAAAAGTGAGAGGACGAGCAGTAGCTACTAGTGTTGATTTAGCGCAAGGCAACAGTAATAGTAATACGCACAGCCTATCAATGACATTGTTAGTGACACTTCCTCTTGAGAGCACTGTCACTCCGTTGCCAGCAGTTGATGATGGCGAGAATCATTCGGAAAGTCCAATGTTCAATCCTTTTTCTTTCGAGGATTACGCATGGAGGGTATATCATGAACGCCTTCTACTTAAGGATCCTCTTGTCAGATACCGTCTTTGATGGATCGGAATTGCCATCCACTCCACTTCAAACTTCTTCTCTGTTTGTTCATTTATTTATTATTTGTCACGAACGCCCACTGTTTTTGCTTCTCTTTCCCATAGTGAACTTCGGTTTACGTGTGCACCAAATTTTATGTTTGATCCTTTTAATTTCTAGTGCGCAGCCTTTCAGGGAATGCTTTGTCTACATTAATCCATTTTCATGTTAAAGATTTTTTCTGCACCAGTCACTACTGCTGGATTCTATTTTCAAGACTCGCATCAAATTTCAACCCTCACTCTTTGACACTATATAATGTCGTACCTAACGATTTTTAAAATACTCCTTCCGGTTTACAATAAATGACCAGTTTTCTTTTTCATTTTGGTTCAAAATATGTCCAGTTATGTAATAAAGAAAGAATTCAATTTGTTTTTACAAAATAATCCTTATGTAAAGTTTTCTTACTCACATTAAATGTTTACTTAGGAATAATTTAGTCATACTAGATATTTTTATATAGAATTTAGTATTTTCTTAATGGGCGTGCTAAAAGCAAATTGGTCACTTATTGTGAACGGGAGGGAGTAATGTTTAACTCATGATTTTTATCCGTTGTACTTTTTTCATCAGATGCAAAAAGCCATATTTGATTGAGGGGTTCGGGGTTGGAGTATGAGGTCTGGAAGTATGGATCCGAGATCCGGGGTCCATGGTCGAGAAATCGAGGTTTAGATTCACAGTCGGGTGTTGAGATCCAAGCTCAGAGATAAGGGATCGAAGTCCAAGGTCCCAGGATTAGGAGTCAAGGTTTGCGGTTGGGGGTTGGGATTGGGAAAAGGGTCTTGGGTCCGTGGTTGAGGGTTGTGACTCGAGGGTCACGGTCCACTGTGACTGAGTGGGTTGAAATCAAGGTGCACGATGGTAGGTCAAGGGGGGAAGGGTGTGGATATAGGGGTAACGACGGGAGTGGGGAGGTTGAAACTGAATTTTAGAAGATGTTTTTTCCCTCTTAGTAGAGTGCTATTTTCCTCAAATTTGAGAAAAATAAGTTGATTAGAAAAATACTTTTTAATCAAATATGGGAACATTTTACAGAAAGTTTTCATAAATACCAAACACACCCTTTCAAACTTGAAATAAATTTGTAATGTGATGACGCATAATACGCTATAATGAAATGCTTCAATCAACAACTGTAGATGAGAATATTGATCAACAAAATTCAGTTGATCTTACACGTCGGTTGATTATATGAATAATAGTATTCAACCAACATTGTTTGCTCCTAATAAAGCAGTTGTAGAGCTATTACATGACTAAGTTGTTGCTATGGTTAAATTCCATATGAATTCATAAATTATTGTAATTTCATTACATGATTAGAAGCAGTTTGAGCTATAAGTTTATGTTAGTCTAGAAATCAAGTCGGCAATATATTTTTTGTGAGTTTTTGCAAACTCTAATTATTTAAAATTCACTTTTTTTAGCAAACTTCCATGCATATTCAAATTTTTATGTTTTTTTTAAGAACTCAAAAACTGAGTTTTTATAAAATTTCAACCAAGCGTCACCGTATTACAAAATTTCTTCACATAATATATCGTATTCACATGCACAAAAAAGATGGGGTTCGTAATGACACTGTTGAATTTTATTCAGTTTCATTCAAATCAAACCAATTGCAGATTTGTCTAAATACATTCTAGCAGGTTGGTATTGAATCAGTCTAATCTGAGTTATACCCAGCACACTGTTTGTACAAATTAACAAGGCCAGATGATTCTCTTGAGTTTCTGCATTGCATATGTTAGATTATCATCCAAATAAAATTCACGGTCCACATTAAAATTAATACTACTCGTGAAGACAATTCCCTGATACGCGAAGCTTATCCTCAAATAGGATAGAAAAAATTCGTGGAGCTTTATCCCCCCTTCATCAACAACAGATGAAGATGCCACTTCAAAAAATCAATTTTTTTATACACACTCAAAAAATGACTACTGCCTCCGTATCATTTTCATGTGAACATGTTTGAATAAGTACGAAATTTAAGAACGAAATAGAAGCAACTTTTGTGATTTATGGCCTTAAAGAATAAATTTGTACTTTTTTCATCAGATGCAAAAAACCATAATTGATCGAGGGGTACGGGGTTGGAGTATGAGGTCGGGAAGTAGGGATCCGAGGTCCGGGTTCCACGATCGGAAAATCGGGGTTGAGGTTCGCGATCAGGTGTCAGGGTTCGCGGTTGGGGGTTGGGGATCGGGATCAGGGTCTGGGGTCCGTGGTTGAGGGTTGGGGGTCGAGGGACAAGTTCTCAAATGACTGAGTGGATTGAATCAGGGTGCACGATGGTAGGCCTAGGGGGGCAGAGTGTGGATATGGGGGTGACGGTGAGAGTGGGAAGGTTGAAAAAGAATTTTAAAAGATATTTTTTTTCCTCTTAGTAGGGAGTTATTTTCCTCAAATTTGGGAAAAATAAGTTCCTTTGGAAAATATTTTCCAATCAAACATGGAAACATTTTATAGAAAATATTTTTAATATACCAAACACACCGTTAAAAATTTTAAATGAGTTCGTAATGTGATGATGCATAACATGGTACAATGAACTGCTTCAATCGACGACAACTGTGAATGAGAATATTGATCAACAAATTTTTGTTGACCTTACACGTCGGTTGATTATGTGAATAATAATGTTTAGCCAATATTGTTTGCTCATAATAAAGCTGTTGTAGAGCTATTACTTGACTAAATTGTTGTTATGGTAAATATTCCATAGGAATTGATAAATTGTAGTAATTCCTTTGCCTGATAGGAAGCATATTGAGTTGTGAGATTTATATTAGTCCAGAAATGAAGCCGACAATTTCTTTTTATGAGTTTTTGTAAATTCTGATTATTAAAAATTTAGTCTTTTTTATAAGAAAACTTCCATGCATGTTCAAATTTTTATGTTTTTGGAAGAACTCAAAAACAAAGTTTTTGTAAAATTTCAACCAAGCGTCACCGTACTACAAAATTGCTTCACATAATATGTCATATTAACATGTACAAATCTAAGATGATGTCACTGTTGAATTTTCTTCAGTATCATTCAGATGGATCCAACTTGATGATTTGTCAAAATCCACTACATCTGAGTGGTATTTAATTTGTCTAATCTTAGCTATAGCCATCCTGTTGTTCGAACAAATTAAAAAGGCCAGACGACTCTCTTGAGTTTTGCCATGCATATGTCAGATTATCATCCAAATAAAAATTCACGGTCCACATTGAAAATTAAAACTACTCGAGAAGACAATTCCCTGATACATGAAGCTTTTCCTCAAATAGGATCGTAAAAGTTCGTCTTTCTAAAGGCTAGAACGGTCTCCACAAGTACACATAATGCATGAGATGCAAAAAGTCGTATGCCAACCATTTTTGAGCACAAGGTTCAGCAGCTATATGGAGTTTTATTTTCTCTTTGTCTGCTACAAATGAAGATGCCACTTGTAGGCGTATAAATTTTATTAAAATTAATTCCATAAAGGAATTTGGATTATATTTTAAA
>ML300187.1:0-12340 GCA_005239495.1 Nicotiana undulata
CGTTATTGATGTACGGTGAAACTTGTTTCCCACTATTATCCCAGTGTGTGATGGAAATTGGTTAAGGCTGATGAATTTAGCATTTCATTTCGTACTAAATGATTGTTAATTGCTATTACAAGTTATACGTTGGCTGGCCTAGCGGGTTCAACGTTAGGCGCAGTCACGGCCTAAAGGGTGGGAATTTGGGTCGTGACACAAAACACACATCTATAGTAGCAAATCGCAAGTACTAGGGCATATAAAACAAAATGCTCACACTCATCAAGGAATTTCGCATGCAACATATACAATACCATAAGCTTACCATTTTGTCACTATCCACTAATGTAGGAGTCTCAATTCACAGTCAAGTGGTATTTTTCAAAGTGTGCAATGGTGGCATGGGCACTTTTGGTTATATAGTGACTAAATCTTCCCCTAAACATTTTAAGCATCACCAACTTCTACGTTTCTCACTCTTTTCTTTGTAAAAACTTTACACATTTTTTTCACAGCTCAAGCACATAAGTCCCAACTTATTATTTTCTATTATCTCTCTCTTATTTTTTTTTAATGATAATGGAGCTTCAAAAAGGGAGCATCAAGGGACTTAACTTTCATTACATTCAATCTTTGGCACAAATTTGAGTTTTCAAGCACATAATATTTTCTCATAACCACAACTTCTGCCCAATCACACAACCTAACGTAATTAAGGGAAAGATGGGCCAACAAGAGAGATTAATGCAAAATGGACATGGCTTGTAACATGGGTTGCCAAAGAAAAGGCTAATAGGCGCAAATTGGGACGCTGGGGATATTCGTTCATTTGGTCTAATTTAGGCACAAGTGATTTATATCAAAGATGGCCTACTATCACTCTATGATCAAAACTTCCTAGGATTTCGCCTACAGACACGACAAGTTTTAGACTGACATGCATACACGGACATTCACAACAAAAACTCCCCACACAATATACATGGGATTTACAAGCCAGTCAGTTTAAACTGTCAATGTACAAACATGAGCTCAGAAAGGAGGTTCAAGAACAATTTAGGTGACTCTCACAAAACACAACTTTTCAAGGAGTGAATTCTCTTTGCTTCAATATCTCTCTAATTTTTATTTATTATAAACATAAAGAAAAAAATGCATGGTTCAAAAGAAAAACTCACTAGGAAAGAACCAAGTTCAAGAAAACCCAATGAGAATACTATAAAAAAAAATTAAATTACACTACGAATAAGATATTCCCCCACGCCACACTTAAGAATCTGCAATGTCCCCAATGCAGCAAAATAAAGAACATGGGACAAGAAATACTCCCTCTAAGTATCATAGTCGGAGTCGTCGGCATCAGATTGACTGGCGTCCTCCACATCTGCATCACCCTTACTATCGTCGATAGCAATGGTTGGACCACTCTGAGAAGGTCCAGTAACAGATTCTGGGGCGGGCAAAACAAGAGTAGAAATACGAGCATAAGGTGCCTACTCCTCCTCAGACTCATCATCGCTTTCATCATCCTCTTCTGCCGACATGGGTAGGGTGACCTCGTCCTCAGATGGATGAACATCACTACCCTCATCAATATTTTGTGTGAATTTTGATTTAGCATTGAATGGTATAGACTTCATGAAATCTCTATCAGTATCCTCTAGCGTCCCAATTTTTTGGTACTCAGCTTCATAGATTTTTCTGGGCATCTGGTCGTAGAGTAGTTTTCCAATTTAGTCTCAGTTGGATACTTCATATCGGCTCCTTGGTTGGACATTTTAAATTTATCCTTCATGTATTTGGTGAGGGTGTTTGCATAAAACAAATGACATCTTGGCCACCTCAATGTTCACTGCATCTCTAAGCATATAAGGGCACCCCATTGATCGTGACGCTCGTCATAAGGGCATAGGTCAACAACACACGTGTGCGCCTCACAGAATTGATAAGTGTTATGCAACATGCGGAAAAGGGGAATATAGTTAGGAAAGAGAAAGAAAAGAAAAGAGAAGAGAGGAGAAGAGAGAACTTACCAGTCGGCGGAGGGTGGTGGTCGTTGATCGGAGTAGCGGCAGTAGGAGAGAGTATCGGGGAGAGAGATTGAGAGAGTATGTAGGAGGGGTGGGGTTTTCGAATTAGTGAGGATGAAAAATAAGAAGAAGGGTTTATTTGAGAGAAAGGCTGCTTTTTTAGACTTAGAGAAAAAAATTCACTTACCTATTGTGATATACTTGTGTTATAATCCTTTAGCACACTGTTAAGGAGAGAATTTTTTTTGCATTGTTGTGTTGTATCTGTGCTATAGTCATTTAGCACATTGTTAAGGAAAAAAGTTCCGCATTGTTGCGCTACTCTTGTGCTATACTCTCTTAGCACACTATTAAGCAGAGAATTCTTTTTAGTCGTTACAACAATTAGTGAAACTTTCAAGCTAATCCCTTCTCAGGTGACCTTATTTTCTCCACGAATTTCGCAGTTGTGTATTAATCCTGCAAGACAAACAAAATAACCAACTAAAATTAATTTACGGGAAAAAATGAATAAAACTGACTTAAAGTCATGGGCTGCCTCCCCAGCAACACCTTATTTAATGTCGTGGCACGACCCATGCTTTCAGGATTACGCCTCGGTCACATATTGGGACTCTTTAAAGTACATCACATCTTTCTCTCTTTTATCTTGAATCATTCCAAGGTGGTGTTTCAACCTTTTCCCGTTCACTTTAAACTTGTTAGTCCCATCTTTGGACTCAATTTCTACAGTTCCACTTGGGAACACTTGCACAACTCTTAATGGTCCCGACCATCTAGATTTCAGCTTACCTGGAAATAATCTCAATCTCGAGTTGTATAACAATACTAGATCTCTAGGTTTGAAGTTCCTATCTAGAATGTGCTTATCGTGCATCATCTTCATCCTTTTCTAATACAATCTTGTATCTCGAATGCATGGAACCGGAACTCCTCGAGTTCATGTAACTCTATAACTCTACTTGTGCCCGCGGTTTCCATATCCTAATTCAACTACCGGAATGCCCTCAAGGCTTTATGCTCAAGCTCCACAGGAAGATGGCAGACTTTTCCAAATACCAACTTGTATGGAGACATAACGATTGGAGATCTAAATATCGTGCGGTAAGCCCATACCACATCATCCAACTTCTTTTCCCAATCAGTATGAGTCGCATTCACTGTCTTGGTCAGGACATTTTTTATTTCCCTGTTGGAAACTTCCACTTGCCTGCTCGTTTGCGGGTGGTAAGGTGTGGCAACCTTATGGCGAACTCCATACTTTTCTAGCAGCCTTGCAAAACCTCTATTGCAGAAATAAGCTCAAATATCACTGCTTATAGCTATCGAAGTGCTAAATCGTGTAAAAATACTTTTCCTTATAAATCTTATTACTCCTTTTGCATCATTTGTTGGAAGAGCCACAACTTTAGCCCATTTGGATACATAGTCAACTTCTACCAATGTGTACTTGTTACCATGCGAGGTGATAAATGGTACCATAAAATCAATCTCCCGCATGTCAAACACTTCCACCTCTTGAATTTTAGTCATTAGCATCTCATGATGGCGAGATATGTTGTCAGTTCTTTGGAACTCATCACAACTTTTCACATAGGCATGAGCATCCTTGAATAGAGTCGACAAATATAATCCCATTTTTGCAGCCGTCCTAATTCCTCCAAAATGCCCACTATATGGTGAGGCGTGACAGGCCTACAATACAAAAGATTGATCTTCCTTGGGGATACACCTCCGGAAAGTAAAGGGTCACCCCAATAATAAGACCTACAATCACGAAAGAACTTTTTTACTTTGGATCGAAGAGAGTTCATAAGTTACAATACCACTTGCCAAATAGTTAGCAATATCAGCATACCAAGTCGTCTCCTCCATTGCCACTGCCAGTAATTGTTCACCCGGGAATGTCTATGTTATGTCTTCAACCTCTACTTTCTTTTCAACTCCCTCCAATCTTGAAAGGTGGTCTACCACTTGGTCCTCCGTTCTTTTCCTATCGCGGATCCCCAAATCGAATTCTTATATCAAGAGAACCCAACAGATCAAGCGTGAATTTGGCTCCTTCTTTGCTATCAAGTACCTAAGTGTTGCATGGTCAGTATAAGCAATCACTTTTGAACCTATCAAATAAAATCTGAATATGTCGAATGCAAACACCACAACCAACATCTCTTTTTAGTCATGGTATAATTGAGTTGTGCATCTCTTAGCGTTTTACTTGCATAGTAGATTGTACACACAATTTTGTCCTTTCGCTGCCCCAAAACTACTAGAATAACATAGTCACTCGCATCACACGTGAGCTCAAGAGGTTTTTCCTAGTCGGGTGCAAAGATAACTGGTGCAATCACTAGTCTCTTCCTTAGCTTCTCAAATGCTAACGTTCAATCAACAAAAAACACAAAGGGGTGATCCTTTTCAAGTAGTTTACAGGGATTAGCAATTTTAGAGAAATCCTTCATAAATCGCCTATAGAAACCGGCGTGACCAAGGAAACTTCTTACTACCTTGATCTAAATGGGCAGCGACAATTTCTCTATCATGTCGATCTTAGCATGCTCGACCTCAATACCCTTACTTGACACTCCATTCCCCAAAACTATACTTTCCTATACCATAAAATGACACTTCTCCCAATTTAGCATCAGATTCATCTTCATACACCTTTCAACACTCTTTTCAAATTGTTAAGGCAGGCATCGAATGAATTTCCCACCACTAAGAAATAATCCATAAAGACTTCCATAATATCTTCAACCATATCGCTAAAAATGGCCAGCATACACCTCTTGAAAGTGGACGGTGCATTGCATATGATACATGACATTCTCCGAAAAGCAAAGATGGAATACACAAAAGTGAATGACATTTTCTCCCTATCCTCAAGGGCTATTATTGTCTGATTGTACCCCGAATTTCCATCCAAAAAGCAGAAGTGAGACCTCCCTGCCAATCTATCCAACATTTTGTCAATTAACGACAAGGGAAAGTGGGTTTTTCGGGTGGTATTGTTAATTTTTCTGTAACCGATTTCGCCAACCCGTGATCGTACGAGTGGAGATCAACTCATTTTTCTCATTTTGTACAACAGTCATGTCACCTTTCTTTATAATACGTTGGAGTGGGCTTACTTAGACGTTATCCAAGATAGGAAAGATGATGCCCGCATCTAGACAATTAATCACTTCCTTCATGTTCGGGTTCAACCTTCTTTGATGTTCCCTGGAAGGATTGTGCCCATTTTCCAAGAGAATCTTATGGATGCAAAAGACGGGGCAGATACCCTTAATGTCTTTCATGGTCTAACCAATAGCAGTCTTGCATTCTTATAACACTTGTAATAGTTGTTCGACCTGCACAACGAACAAACTAGATGAGATAATAACATGTAAAGTGGATTTAGGTCCTAATAAAGTGTACATGAGGTGAGCTGGAAGCGGTTTCAGGTCCAACTGTGGTGGCTCATATATTGACGGCTTCACAAGTGGTGTTTTTCTTTCTTCTGAGTGTAAGGGCTCAAACTGAGGTTCCCTTTTCCAGAAACCTTGACCTTCAAGAGCCATAACCCTCAACGTCAACTCTTCACCATCGACTTCTTTTAAATTCATCAAGCAAGCTTCTAATAGGTCTCTAACATGAAGAGTCACATCCTCCTCTTGTAGTATCACATCAACTACCTCCACCAGTGAACAATTTGCGAACTCGCTGGGTCTCCTCATAGAGTATTGAACATTGAATATTATTTCTTTATTATTTAATCTCATTTTCAACTCTCCAGTCTCACAGTCAATCAATTCTCTCCTAGTATCCAAGAATGTCCTTCCCAAAATTATGGGTAATTCTTTGTCAACTTGGCAGTCAAGAATAACAAAATAAGCAGGAAATACAAACTTCTCCACTTGAACGAGCACATCATCCATAATTCCTGTAGGCCTTTTCACTGCGGTCATCCAGTTGCAACAACATTGATGTTGGTCTATATATACCAATGCCTAACGTTGTATAGATTGTTAACGACATCAAGTTAATACTGGCCTCCAAGTCACACAAAGCCTTAGCAAAATCATAACTTCCAATTGTGCATGGGATTGTGAAACTACTGGGATCAGACAATTTTTGAGCCATAGGCCTTGTCACTACAACACTACAAGTTTGATTCAGAGTCACAATAGACAGGTCTTGGAAGTCAAACTTTTGACACATCAAATCATTCATCATCTTAGCATAATCTGGCATTTACCTGAAAGCATCTATCAGAGGAATATTCCATTGAATATGCCTTAGCATTTCCATGATTACCTGAATTGATTATCTTTCTTTTGCTTTGCCAACCTTTGAGGGAATGGTGTTGGAGGTCGCTTCAGCTCACTGCTCTATTTCTTTTCTTGATAAGCAGCCTTTTCTAATACATGTTATGGGAGCTGTTCAATTTCTTTATTTATGTCTTTATCAACTTGTTCTTGTTCAATTACAACCTCTATAAGCTTCATCGACTCATTGATCTCGAATGTCACTAGAGTAGGTGGCACTGTTTCTCTATTAGATTGAGCAAATTCTTCATCTCTGTCCAAATCCTTCCCATTCCGAGACTCACTACCATTAATTGATTCTGGTTCTGCTCTTTTGGATTTGTGTCTGCAGGCAATGTTCCTTGTGGGCGATTGTTCAAAGCCATAGGCAACTGGCCTAAATGAGTTTTAATTCCTTTAATAATCGAGTCATGTGCGGCTAACTTTTCTTGCATCTTTCCATTAAGGCCCAATAATTTGTTGCAACATGCCCTTGATTTCTGTCATATTACTGTCTTCCTGTCAGGTCACATGTTGTTGATGAGGTTATTGGTAAGCCAATTATTGTTGGTGCTGCTAATTGTAACCCGGTTGCCTTTGATAGGGTACAACTTAGCTTTGTGGTCGTGCTCCCCCAAGATTGGTATTGTATTGTTGATGGGCTGGTCTGTACTTCTGATTTTGACCCCATTATTGTCCACCTTGTATGACCCCCAAAATTATTTATGTATTTCATGTCTTCTCTGAAACACCGCTTATCATTTTCTCCACTTCACAAACAAACATACAGCTGATTTATGTAGGGAGTGCATAGGCCTCCTGATGTTTTAGACTTCAATACTACACAATAATATAAGTTAATTGTGTACTACCCAATTTTCGAGTACTGTCTAATAAGAAGAACCTGGTTCTTCTTTATGTACTACTTTCTACTGTTGCGGAATAATTAAAGCAGTAAAGTAAAGACACAGAGATTTTTACGTGGAAAACACCTAGCTCAAAAGGTGAAAAAACCACGACCTACTCCTCAGTAGGATTTTATCAAACTCTTCACTAAAACTCTGAGCCAAAACGGACTTACAAAATAAACTCTTTTGTAATCCTAGGACTAACTCTAATCCTCTTTGTATCAACTAGCCTCTAGCTAATTTCTACAGATTTCAAGCTAACTCTAACTTGAACAATGTGTACCTATTACAATTGCTTCTATGAAAGCTGAAAAGATACAATATTAAAACTCCTACTACAATCAACTAGACTCAATACACAAACGATGGAAATGTTTCTTCTAGTTGAATTGTAGCCTTTGTATCGCACAACAATTCTGCTTGCAAAATATCTCTGAGACTTTTGCTTCAGATCTTGATTTACTTTAGTACTTGTGCGTCCAAAAAATTTCAGCAGTAATACATTGAGTATTTATAGAGTCCGTTTGTTGAGTCCATGATTCAATTCTGATCCAACTCTTCCTGGGTAAACGAGTTTGATTGTAACTCAACTTCCTTCCTCTATTTCTGTCCTAGCCGAAATCAACTTCTGTCATCTTTATCAGTTTGCAACCTTTTCGTAATAGAAGACATTCTCCTAGTTCTTTGATACTCATCAAACACTGATGTCTCCTATGCAAGTACTTGTGCCAACTGTTCCGTTCAGATGTGTATGCTATGATGGACCTGGTTCAACTTTGTCATCTTTTGTCAATCTTCAAAACCCATTCAGTGACATGGGCCAACAAATTCCCCATTTTTTATGATGACAAACTCTGTGCTTTTATCCTGTATATACTTTAAACACTTTGTATATTTTTAAGCATTAATCATCAAGAACCAAGGTCATTAGGTTATAAATATCAGTTTTTGAAAAATTTCGAAAACACAATCTTCCCCCTTTTGGCATCATCGAAAAGTTGCAAAATTATACTTACCACTTGTTTAATTCTTACTCATGGCCAATTTAGGCAACTGCAGGTGCAAACATGATTAATCAACACAAGAAACCAATAATGTAAGCTAAATTAGAAATTGAGACATTTTCAAAACAACAAGCTTTCATTGATTAACAGTGATGATCAGCACCAAAACAGATTAAAATCAAGAACGGCCAAAACATGAGCAAAATAGAAACTAAAAACAGGTAGACATCCCAAACTGGGTCATAGATGGTATTGGAGGAGGTGGAACTGGACATTCCTAAGGCTGGGGTGGTGCAGATGAGGCTGGATTCTTGGTTTGTAGAAGGGACAACATTTGGTGTAAGACACTTTCGTTTTTCTCATTCTCCTTAACCAACTCAGCTTTGAGATCATCACGCTCATCTTCCACCTCAATCAAGCGAGACTTCAATCGAAGGATCTTCATATCCTTTAACTCGCTTTCTTGAACCAGGGTGCGGACCTTGCTGTTGACTGGTTGCTTCCGAGATGAACCGGGTTCATCTTTCGGGGCATTGACAATATAATCACAAGACAGCAGAGTGTCCTTTCCAAAGTAATCCTTAGCAGTAGCCATCTCAGCCTTCTTTGTAGGAATTCCAAAATGAGCAAGAACTGCAGTCAGAATAAAGCCATAGGGGGTTGCATGGGCTTTGGTGCCATTCACCACTATGTCCAAGAGCTAGATGATAAAAGCTGGCTAATTGATCTTCTTGCCTCTGTACAGACACTCCATGAGGGTTAAGTCCATGTAGTTAGCAATGTGTCGTCGTTCTTGTTCGGGCAGCAGGAATTTGATCACAAATTCAAAGAACAACTTGTGCTCAGGCTTCATCTCACTTTTGAACACAACCCTGGGTTCTATGTTCTTCTCATTGTTGCAGAAGAATTGGGTAATACTGATAGCTAAGGACATTCCATCTAAGCAAGGCCACCTCTGCCTTGTATAGTCTTCATAGCCCTCAGATGGAATGTCTAGAATGACTCCCAGTTCTTAAGCATCAAAGGAGACTTCAACTCCCTTGACCAATGAGGTAACCCTGCCTCCAATCACTGCTGCATTCCCTATGAACTCCACAATCTCATTCCTGACCAGCCTGCCTTCCCTGCGAAGGACCATGTCCTTCTAGTCCTGCACTGCCAGAAAATCCAGTAAATACCTCATACAAGGCTCCTCCAAATCCTTCAACAACTTCCCCTTCAAGATATGTCTCTTTCCAAACATGGAAACTTTGTCAATAGACACTTCTCCAACCTCCTTCTCTTCATCTCCACTCCATTCCGGATCATCATCCCTCTTCACAATCTTAACTTTCTTCACTTTCTTTTGCGTGGACCTTGTCCTTGTAGAGGTACTCGCAGTGGGAGTAGACACAGTAACTGACTTCTTTGGGGAAGTCTTGGACTTTTTGGACTTGGGTGTCTTGAAAATCACTGGAGCAGCCTCCTCTTCTTGTTGGACCAGGTCCAACACCTCTTCATCAACAATAGCCTCAACAGGCTCCGATGCCTTTGCTTTTCCCTTCTTTGCCCTTTTTCTTTTGCTCTCTTGCAAAGCGTTTTCCAACTTCTCCTCCTCTTCTCGTACAGTATTTTTTGTAGCTCGTACCCTTGTAACAGGGACACCAACAGACTCAACAGTCTTCCTTTTCTTTGAAGGAACTGAGGCTTTAAACTTTCTGGACTTTGGAGTCCTTCTCTTTTTGGGGTTGTATGAGTCCCCCAGCTTCTTCAGTCTTTCAGCCAAAGTTTCTTCCCCGGAAGAAACGCGTTCATCTATCTCCTTCATTAGCTTCTCCAACCCAGCAGTAGCTTCCTCAACTTCATTAGTTCCCCCTATCACCATGACATCATCTTCAAGATTTTCAAGAATGGGGCCACAAATTGCAAGCGTGGTACTATCCTCCCCGGGTCCCCTCACACCTGCATCTCCCTCGTTCTCAAGAATTTTCTCTTTCCCAGATTTTCTTTGCCTTTTAGGCACTTCAACATCCACCACAGACCCCACCAACACGAATCGTTGATCAGCAGTATTTATTTCAGAGATAGCATCAAAATTACCTTTCTCAGCACTGGTTGAACCAGGTGCTTCATCTTCATTAGCTGATTTGAATGATTCATCGGACGATTCTGGTTTGGGGCCTTCTTCAGCATGCAATAATTCTTCCAAGAATTTGGCTCTTGAACCAGAAGCCACAGTTTTGCGTGCAAGAACTTTTACACGACGAGGCTTGGGGGCTGGGGTAGGGTTTGGTGTGGGTTCTGGGGCATCGTGATGTTCAGAGGTTACAGAATTCTCAGAAGATTCAGAACTAAAGACCGGTGGAGAATCAGATTCATAGACTCCTTCATCATAATCCCGATTTTGAGAATAAGAGGAAGCAGACGACATGGTTTTAATTTTCTAGAGAAAAAGAGGGCAAGAGGCAGTAGAGATGTTAGTGTTGGTTGAATTGAACAAGGTTCGAGTCTTGATTTATGGCATAAAGGGTAATGATGGCCTTTTTATAACATGTGGTTGGGGTAATTGTACCGGAAGAGTATTAACTCAAGTGGAATTCCAATCGCTACAGAATTGTCATTGATTAGACATTGATTGGACAGTTACTTTCCCCCTAAAACTAGGCTAATTAAGTGAGATAGGACTTCTTGAAACTGGTTCAATTTGGGTAAGTGCAGAGTATTTGATTTTGAACCATAAGTAGATAGAATCCTGCTCATGTATGACTGTACTTGAATTAATACATGTATGAAGATGAGAACGTACCTTGTCAGTCATGTAAACCAGCATGGATGAACCAGGTTCATCCTGATAAATTCTTTATTTTGCCTCAATTCACAAAAATAGAGAAACATCATTAGCAACTAGGGAATCATATTAATACATGGCAAAAGAGTATGGCAATAAAGACATAATGCTGAGCAATGATTAATCTGATTAAGTACCTAATTAAATTTTCTAGCCAATTTTTTTTTCAAACTTTTTATTTTTGTTTTTCAATTAGGTGATCTTAATCATCCCTAATTTAAGCATGTTTCTCTCATAATGCTCTCTACTCAGTGCTTTGGTAAATATATCAGCGATTTGACGATCAGTAGCACAAAATTCGATTGAGCTCATTCATTTATCACAGTTATCCCTTAGGAAGTGGTGCCTAACATATATGTGCTTAGTTCTTTTGTGATGAACCGGGTTCTTCGTCATACTAATTGCACTAGTGTTATCACAGAAAATAGGAATGCATACCACATCAATACCAAAATCCAAGAGTTATTTCTTGATCCAGAGCAACTGAGCACAGCAAGAGGCTGCAGCCACATATTCAGCCTCAGAGTAGACAAGGCTACTGAATTTTGTTTCTTGGTTGCCCAAGAGACAAGGCAGGAGCCCAAAAAGTGAGCCGTGCCTGAATGTCAACCAAAAAACCTGCATAATCAGCATCATCATATCCTACAAGGTCAAAATTACTACCTTTAGGATACCAAAGACACAAATCAGTGGTGCCCTTCAAATATCTCAAAATTCTTTTTACTGCAGCGAGATGGGACTCCTTTGTATTGGCTTGAAACCTAGCGCATAGTCCCATACTGAACACAATATCAGGTTTACTTGCAGTAAGATAGAGAATAGACCCAATCATTCCTCTGTATGTCTTCTGATCAACGGATGAACCAGGTTCATCCACATCCAATTTTTTAGTTGTGGCTATTGGAGTATCTATCTCCTTTGAGTCCTCCATTTTGAACTTCTTGAGGAGTTCTTTCACATACTTATGTTGATGAATCATTGTACCATGAGGAGTTTGTTTGATCTGTAAGCCTAAGAAGAAGGTTAATTCTTCCATCATACTCATTTCAAACTCACTCCCCATTAATGTAGCAAATTCCTTGCTAAGCTTTTCAGTAGTTTCCCCAAATATGATATCATAAACATATATTTGCACAATCAGAAGATCATTTCCCTTTTCCTTTAGGAACAAAGTACTGTCTATTTTGCCTCGTTTGTACCCATGTTCCAGCAGAAATTTTGACAATCTTTCGTACCAAGCTCTAGGTGCTTGCTTGAGACCATAGAGAGCCTTGTCAAGTTTATACACATGATCAGGTGA
>ML300189.1:0-12374 GCA_005239495.1 Nicotiana undulata
AACACGGCTTACAGCCCAATTCATATCATAATAAAATAATACTATTTAAGCAAAGGCTTAAAACTCGATTTCGCAACTCAATAGTCTCCCAAATTAGGAACCATGTTCCAAAGTTTTCACCCTTTTATTCCAAAACTCGTGAAAGGGTGCATAGTCCGGGGTTTCATACCCTCAGGACAGGATTTAAAGATATTACTTACCTCAAAACTAGCCCGGAATTATTCCGCAACACGTTTGCCTCTCGAATCAACCTTCGAAGGCTCCAAATCTACCAAGTTCAGATTTTTATCATCAATATACGCTTAAGGACTAAATTCCAATTGAAAAATATCGAATTTAACTCAAAAATCCGAAACCGGTCAAAACCCGACCCCCGGGACCGCGTCCCGAAACTCAGAAATATTTACATAAAAGTGTTCTTCATCTTCCCACGAATCCGTACATATAAAGAACACCAAAATCGGAGTCCGTTTGACCCCTCAAATCGACCCTTGAAGGTCTCATAATCTCATGCCCCAAAATCCTATTTTTCTACTGTTTTTCATGAATTAAAGGCTGGGATTATGGTCTATAATCACCCATAAACGAGTTTTAATGACTAGAACACTTACCTCAATGAAGAACAAGGATTTCCCTCTTCAAAATCGCCTCAAAAGCTTCTTCTCGTTCAAAAATTGAAAGAAAACTCAGGCTGCTCATTATACATATGCTGTTCACGCGTTTTACTGCTCCCAATGGATTCCTTGTAAAATTCTAATGAATTTAGGCTTTTGAATCACTCAATTTGACCTTATAATGAAGGAGATATGTAGGTTTTAAGATTTGCAAATAGTGCAGGTTTTTAATACGCCGTCAGGGGCAATTTCGTCATTAACCTGAAAAATCTGGGCAATCTTGGTAAAATGGCCATAGAATCCTCATTCGATGCCCAAATTCGATGATTCTTTTTTCTACGGGTCTGTAATTACGATACGGATCTAATACTTCATTCAAAGCAGTAATAGGAGTTCATTTTTTCAATATGATATCATTTATGCTTGAAGAAACGACGCCGAAGCATAAGAAAAACGAGCACAACGCAGCCCAAACCTATCCAAAACTCACCCGAGCTCCTTGGGACCCCAACCAACTATACCAACACATCACATATGATCATTCAAACTTAGTTGCACTCTCAAAACACCAAAACTAACATCAAAACACCAAATTTACATCGGATTCAAGCCTAAGAACTTTGAAATTTCTAAAATCCACCAAAGATGCCGAAACTATCCAAAACAACTCCGATTGACCTGAAATTTTGCATACATATCCAAAATAACATTACGAACCTGTTTCAACTGTCAGAATTCCATTCCAACCCCGATAGCCTATTTTCCACTGCCGTCCGGAAATCGCCAAAAACTAACTTCCGCCAATTCAAGCCTAATTCTACACCGGACATCACAAAATTATTCTGAACACACTCCTAAGTCCCAAATCACCTCACGAAGCTATTCGAGCCATACAATCTGCATTCCGAGGTCGTTTACCAATAAGTCAACTCTTAGTTGACTTTTCTCATTTTAAGGCTATTCTTAAGTCTAAGTGACTGAATTCTCATTTAACCATTTCGATTTCAAGCCTATCAACTCTAACACATCAATAATAGAATAACCACTCCATGACAAGGAAATAAAGCAATAATAATGCAGGTTCTACGTAACGACAGACCGGGTCGTTACAGTAGTTGTGTTTTAGGTATAAGGCATACGTAAGTTTTGTTAATTTCGGAAGGAATTTTGTGGTTGGTAAAAACCTCCTCGCAAAGAGAGGTTATTTGAGGATTAACTTGAGTCCAGTAATGCTGGAAAAAATAAGTATGTAACCCGTCCGGCCTCGGTGCTTTAAAAGGTTGAAATGAGTTTAGTGCTTATATGATTTCGATGGGGGTAATTGGTGCTTCCAGTGTGGAGTAGTCATTTATGGTGGGAGGGTATTGATTTGGAGAGTTTGTGATGGAAGTATCTAGTAGTGAATAATGTTTGATAGTAATTTTCGATTGAGTTATTAATCTCATTTTGATCTAATATCCAGTTACCGACTGAGTCTTTTAAGATGGTAATACAGTTATGTCTACGACGTTGTAGTGTAGTTAAGTAAAATTTTTTAGTATTGGCATCACCATGTTGGAGCCAATTAATTCTTGATTTTAATTTCCAAAATTCTTCTTCAAGTAGGAGAATAAAGTTAAATTTTGAGATTATGTCCTTTTCAAAGTTTTGAAGAAAATGACTAGTTGTGTATTTGGGGGAGCTTTGTATCCCTTCTAGCCTTGCTAGAAGTATTTTTTTTCTTCTGAAATATGTTACCAAAAGTGGTCCTATTCCATTCCTGGATGTTAATTTGGAAATTCTTTATTGCCTGAAGGGTGTGTTTATTTGGAGTCCAAGTCTGGGAAACTATAGAGAGAAATTGTGGATGGGTTGTCCATACAGTTTCAAACCGGAAAATTTTGTCTTGAGGAGCTTTATCCTTTTTTAAGTTTAATAGTAAGGGACTATGATCTGAGTGAACTCGTGGTAAGTGCTGCACTGATGCTTCAGGGTATAATTTTAACCATTCATAGTTGGCTAAGCATCTGTCTAAACGTTCTAATATTCTAGATGATAATTTACGATTATTAGACCAAGTGTATCAACTACCCGTAAATCCTAAGTCAACTATATTATAATAATTAATACATTGAAGAAACTGATCACATCTTCTATTGTTAAAAAGTTGTCCACCATATATTTCAGTAGATTTAGTGATGTCATTAAAATCACCACCTATTAACCAAGACAACCTAATTTGATCATGTAGAACACGTAAATTTTCCAATTAGCACTGTGCGTGCATGGATGTCATTTTACGCATAAATAATAGATAGTAACCAAGTGTTAGGATTAGGGTATACCTGGACAATGGAATGGATCTCTTGACTAGTTGCTGCAACTTGGTCAAGTTTGATTTCGTCTTCCCTCCACAGTAGTGCAATGCCTCCTGATAACCCTTCAGCTGGCGACTGGGCTAAATGTGAGAACCCAAAGGCAGTCTTGAGATGTTCATGATCTTGTAAGTGTGTTCCCTGAAGAGCCACGAGCGATGGTTTGTGATAGTTGAGCATTGATCGAAAGTTCCCTGTGAACTCTGGTGATTGAGCTCCTCGACAATTCCATATAAAAAACTTCATGGATTGATTATTGAGTGGGCTTGGTGGAGTCTCCCTCTCCGTTTTTGAGTATATGTTAATCAGTGCTAGTATCAACACTATTGCAAACTTTCCCACCTCTAGATTTCGTGTTGGACGTATGTTTAGTGAGACACTTAGAAGTTTGGGTGGAAAACCGATGATCACTTTTCTTTCGTACTGTTCTTTGAGGGTGTATGTTTTGTTCCCATTGAGGTAGCTCAGTATGGGAAGTGTTTCTCTGATTTATGACATGGTTGCTGCTACTTCTAGTTGAGCTATTTTGTCGAGTTCGTTGAGAGATAGACTGGGAGGTGGTAGTGGACTGGTGGGTGGAGTGAGTGGGTGGTAGGGAGTGGCCTGTGCATGGAGTGGGATGATGGGTGTGATTGATGAGCGCGGTTGTATCCAAGGGACAAATGTTTTTGGTGGCTGTTGTGGAGGATAAAATGGGAGTTCCATTGTGTTCACTGGTGGAGAAGGTGTCACTAACATTGAAAGAGGAAGGAGAATTGGTGGTGTCATTGGTGGTTAGTGGTGATGAAGGGCTGACGGTGGGTGCATGGCCTATACGAATTGGTTGTAGAGAGTCACTCCCATGCGCATTCCTTCGGTGACTATCTGAGCTATGTCCGCTGGGTTTTGTATCATCACAATCACGTCTTGGCGATCGATTTCCATGGTAAAGGTCAGTGCATGGTCTTGCATGCTCATCTCTAGCCATGACTGGGGGTATGCTTGGGTTGGTGGATATTATGTGATGTAGATGGGGGTGGTTGGTGGTGGGTGGGCGTGTGGTGGTTGCATGGTGATTGTATTGATGAAGATGGGGTGGTGAAGAAGATTGGTGTTAGTATAGGAGAGAGTCCTCCTGTGTTGAAAGTTGTAAGGGGACCGATTCATTAGTGAGAGTTGGGTCTGTTAAGGAAGTTTTTGGTTGAGTAGTATTGGAACAAGGGGTGAATGATGAGGGATCAATGAGGGGTTGGGGTTGATTGGCTAATTTGGATAGTTGGTTTGATATGGGTAGTAGCTGACTAAGGTCATGTGAATGGGGCGTGATGTTTGCTTGTGTTGGATGTTGGGCTTTGTCAAGCAGTGGAGCGGTTATTTTGGTAGGGAGTGATGTTGTTGGGCCTTGACTGGTAACGAAGGGGGATTGGGTTTCCGGTATGTAGGATTTCACTTAAGTGCCTATGGTTAGGGGTGAGTTGGTAATGCATGCATCCTTGTTGGCAGCTGATGCATGTATTTGTGCCACGTGTCGTTGGGTGGTGCTGTGTGTGAGTGTGGTATGAGGTGAGTCAGCCGTGTGAGTGGATGGGGGGGGGGGGGGGGGGGTGGATGAGGAGTATTGTAGTGTGGGCTGGGTGGGTCGTTCATTCGGTCATGGGCTTCTAAACTTGGGCCAGTATCCATGTTGGCTTGGTCCATTGGAACAGAGTCCATTGGATCAGTGTCATTAAGAAAATTGAAAGTTGTCTTATTAAAGAATTGTGGATGGTTAGAAGGGTTAGCACTAATTACGGTCGTCTTAGTGGACGTGTGTTTAGCAACATGTGTAGTTTTATGTGTAGGTTTGGGATTAGTGGGCATACCTTTGGGTCCCGTTGGTCTTGCTTTGCCTGGATTAGTGTTGTGTGATTGAACTTTGGTTGTGGTGAGCTTACCCTTGAACGGTGTTTGGAGGGAAAAATGAATGTTTTCCAGTCATTGGGTTCCTTAGTAGGGGGATTGTGTGGGGTATTGGTTATGTGACCGGAAGATTGAGAAGTGGAAGGTATATTGCGTAAGTGTGTGTGTGTATAGTAGGGATGGTGGTTGATATCGGAGTTGTGGGTGAGGAGCATAGGTTTTTGGTGTGGCCGAGTCTACCACAAAATGTGCATAGCATATTGAATCCTTCATACACAAGCTGTTGTTTGTGGAATCCAATATAGACGTGTGTTTTAAGTGGTATTTCCGGTGGGACTTCTATGCAAATTCTTGCATAACGACCTCTTGTTGTTTCCAACGTGCAAGTATTAACTTTGAGTAGGAATCCAATTTTTTCACCTACACGTTGAAGTATTTCAAAGTCATAGAACTCCGTAGGTAGTGCAGGGAGTCTTAACCAAATGGCGGTGTATGTGAATTGTGTATTTGAAGCTATGAATTAAGGTTCCCTTTACGAACAAAAATGAAGTGATTAAGCACAAACCAGGGGCCATTATGGAGGGCAGTAAACATATTTTCTTCGTTTTGGGATTTCACTAGATAGAAGTCACACCCTAGGTCAATTAGAGGTAGATCCTCTGTAGGTTGTCATAGGGTTGTTAGTTTGGTGCGAAGTGTTTGATGCCCGACTTTCCGACCAAAGACTTTGACAATGACGGAGTATTTCCAAGGTGAATATAAGCGTGATATATCGACGGAGGTAAGAGGGATGAAGGTATCATGGTGAAGTTCGTTTGTGGTTGATTCATCAGTCAAGTTAAGATTGGAATGTGTTTGGTGGCATATGTTGGGGTAGGAGGTGAGTTGGTTACTGTTGATCAATGTTTGGGCGAAGGTGAGTGCTGGTGGTGCGGCAGTATGATAGTCTGAGGATGACTTGGGTGGTGGGTCGAGGTGCATGAAGCTTATGTCTGGTGGTTCTGGTGGCAGAGATGTGGTGGTGGTATTCATTGGCTTAATTGAATCATTTGAGTGTAATTACACAGTTTTGACATGTTTGTCTGACCAAGTAATTACACAGTTGGTCAGCATGTAATTGAGTGTAATTGAGAGGGTGTAATTACACTTTTCAATTTTCAAGGGGAAGCTGAGAATTGCTAGTAACTATATTATGTAATTACAAGGTTATTTTTTGAATCTATTTTCTTTACTTTTTATTTCTATTCTATTTTTTCTTTTTAATTTATTTTTTATTTTAACCTTTTAAATTCATTTTTAAGTATTATTCTTTTTATATTATTTATCTTTTATTTTCTTATTTCTCATTTCTCAACCTTTACTTAAAGTGTACCAACATAATTTCTCATATGTTGTTTTCTTTGTTTTTTGTAAGTATACTTAGCTATGTTATTATTCTAATTTTTCTAAAATCATACCCCGTAATCCTAGAAAGAATAGGTCACCCACAAACTTGACTTTTAACGAGTGATGTCATTAAAGTAAAACTTTGTTATTGTAACGATCCGACCGTTTGTTATGCCTTCTAGGTCATCGTTCTCCTTATTAAAGACTTTCCATATGTGCTTTTAATATCTTATGACTTTCGGGGATGGTTGACTTGGGTTTGGAAGGGTCCGGGGTGAAATCGGAACACTTGGTCCCTTAATATTGGCCTAAGATGGCCAAGTTTGACCTGAGTCAACATTTTTAGTAAACGACCTCGGAATCTTGACTTGAGTCAACATTTTGGCACATTGAAGGTTTTCAACTTCTTTATATTTGGTTTTTGGTGTTATCGAGGTCCGTTTGGGATTCCGAGCCTAGGAATAGTTCCGTATAGTAATTTATGACTTGTATGCAAAATTTGGTGTCATTCCGAGTAGTCTAAGTATGATTCGGCGTGGGCGAAGTAAGTTGAAAAGCTTGAAGTTCATAACTTGATTCAATTTGGTTTTGGGTGCGATTCTTAGTTTTGATATTGTTTTATGTGTTTCGAGAGTTCGAACATGTCCGTATTATGTATGGACTTGTTGGTGCATTTGGACAGGGTATGTGATGACCCGATAGGTCATCTTATATTTTATCTAATTTTGCGCCATTAAGCCTTAAATACCTCATTTTAGCCTTCCTCGATTTGCGTGCGCAGTCCGGACGTCTTTTCGGAAAGCTTTTATGTTAAAAAAACTGAGAAAATATGAAATTCTTTCCTTAAAATCCATTTGAGTTGACTTTGATCAACATTTTGAGAAAACTAACACGAATTCGTGTTTTGACGGTCCCGATGGGTCCGTACCATAATTTGGGACTTGAGCGTATGCCCGAAATCGAATTCGGAATCTCTGGTCCGAGTTATCGCACTTTGTTGAAATTTGAAAGTTAAAGGCTTAATGAATTTGAAATATTTGACCAATGTTTGATTTTTTGGATATTGGGTCTGTATTTTAGTTCCGGAACCCGGTATAGGTCCAATACTATATTTATGACTTGCCTTTCAAATTTGGTGTGAAACAAAGTTTGTTTGACGTGATTCGAACATCCGGTTGTGAAAATAGAAGTTTCAAAGTTTTCTTGAAAATTTCATTTGATTTGATGCAAAATTCGTAGTTCTAGGTGTTATTTTGGCGATTGGATCGCGCGAGCAAGTTCATATGATATTTTTAGACTTGTGTGCATAGTTGGTTTAGAGCCCTGAGGACTCTGGTGAGTTTCAGATAGGCTACAGAGTGAAATGGACTTAGAAAACATAGTTGATGCATTTTGTTTCTGGTGTCTGCTGCAGATCCCGATTTGTGAAGAGACTATCGCATTTGCGAGCCAAGGCATGACAGGGGGTAATCGCATTTGCGAGGCTAAATTTCGCATTTGCAAACATGTTTATTCCGCTTTTGCGAAGGCAGAGTCGCATTTGCGACTCAACACTATTTTGAGAATCTTCGCATTTGCAAAGGTAGGGCCGCATTTGCGAAGATTGCAGGGTTGCATTTACGGCTCTTTTATTGCATTTGCGATCATTGAGATTTCTGAAGTAGTTCGCAATTGTGACTCTTTCTCGCAATTGCGAACATGATATCGGAGTTGCGACATCTGCTGCTGGGTAAAACTTGGCTTAGACGGGAGTTTTACTCATTCCTCAAATTTTCAAAACAAGAAAACCCTAGAGGCGATTTTTCAAAGAACCTTTCTTCCCCAAATCATTGGTAAGTGATTCTAAACTAGTTTCTTTCAATCTTTCACTACATTTCCTACGATTGCAACCAAAAATATTATGTTTTCATGGTGGAAATTGGGGGTTTTGGGCAGAAATAGGGATTTTTGTAAATTGGGGATTTAGACCTCAAATTGAGGCCGGATTCAAAAACAAATTATATAATCGGGCTCGGTGGTGAAGGGTAATCTGTTTTTGGTCCGAACTTCGGGATTGGACAAGGCGGGCCCGGGGGTTAACTTTTGTTGGCTTTTTAAATAATGGCCTTAATTGAATCCTTTGCAATCGTGGGTAGTTTCAAAGGCTTAATTTGAATCGTTTGATTGATAATTTGCTAGATTCTATTGGTTCAGAGGCTAGTTTGAAAGGAAAAGCTATGATTGAGCTTTGAGTGGACTTTTTGGAGCGAGGTAAGTGTCGTGGCTAACCTTGACTTGAGGGATTAGGACTTGTTTGTCTATTTGCTACATGTTTAGATGTTGGGTACAACGTATATGTGAGGTGCCGAGTACTTACGCGTTGTTGTCGAGTTTAAGCATGCGGGTGTGGCTTGTTCCTTATAGTTTATTCCTTACTTTGATCTTGTTATCCATGCTTAGACTAGTTATTTACTAAATTCATCATTCTTATAGTTTTTACGGGCTTTTGTGATAATTGAGTACTGATTCCAAAGTTGAGATTTGTATTGTGGAATCATTGTTGAAGTAAGGCTTGTTATTGTTGATTCTATCTCCCTGCTTTATACTTGCTCATTGTTATGTGGTAAGGGAGAGTGCTAAAGTACGAAGGGTGATGTCGTGCCATACTGTGAGTGTTAATTTACGAAGGGTGATGCCGTGCCATATTGTGAGTGTTAATGCACGAAGGGTGATGTCGTACCATGTTATGAGAGTTAATGCACGAAGGGTGATGCCGTGCCATATCTATTGATTCATATTGTGAGGTTGAGAGTAAAATCACGAAGGGTGATGCCGTGCAATATCAATACAGGGTAAGGGCTCAGCCAAGAGCTCGAGCAGTAACACTGGCAGTGGAGCCTCAAGTAGAGTTTGACGAGGAGGTTCCAGCCCAGACTGTTCCTGCCAGACCAGCTCAGGTTTGGAGGTGTTCATCGCCACCCTAGTGCTTTAGGATGCCTTGGTCCGTTTGGTGGGTCTTATGGAGAGTGTGGCTCAGACTGACATACTTCCCATGGCACCAGCCATCTCTCAAGTTGGAGGAGGAGCATAGACTCCTGCTACTCACACTCCGGAGCAGATGGCTCCCCTATATCAGACTCCAGCAACTTAGCCAGTCAGAGCAGTTCAGCCAGTTGTTGTGGCACAGGCCGGTGATAGGCCATCTATGTCTTCTGAGGGATTATTGAGATTGGAGAAGTTCACCAAGATCTTTCAAGTTCACTTCAGTGGTGCACCTTATGAGGATCCCCAAGATTATCTTGACCGCTGCCATGAGGTTCTGCGGAATATGGGGATAGTTGAGACCAATGGGGTCGATTTTACTGTGTTTCAGATGATGGGTTCTGCCAAGAGATGGTGGAAGGATTTTGTATCGACCAGACCAGTTGGGTTGCGTGCTCTTACTTGGGACCAGTTCTCTCAGATATTTCTTGAGGTTTTCTTCCTATCACATTGAGATAGGATTATCTTTGGTAGTTTGAGTGTCTCTAGCAGGGCGGTATGTCCTTCACCCAGTATGAGACCTGTTTTGTGGATTTGTCCCGTCATGCAATTCTTTTGCTTCCTAAAGAGAGAGAGAGAGAGAGAGAGAGAGAGAGAGAGAGAGAGAGAGAGAGAGAGAGAGAGAGAGAGAGAGAGAGAGAGAGAGAGAGAGAGAGAGAGAGAGAGAGAGAGAGAGAGAGAGAGAGAGAGAGAGAGAGAGAGAGAGAGAGAGAGAGAGAGAGAGAGAGAGAGAGAGAGAGAGAGAGAGAGAGAGAGAGAGAGAGAGAGAGAGAGAGAGAGAGAGAGAGAGAGAGAGAGAGAGAGAGAGANGGGACTTGCTCAGCCTATCAAGTTGAAGATGGATAAGGAGACTGGGAGTGAGATTTCTTTTCAGGCGGCTGCCAATGTCGCCAGGCAAGTCGAGATGGTTCTTGCACAGTGAAGTCAGGGGTCTGACAAGAGGCCTCTTCATTTCTGATTGGTTTAGCGGGGCCTTGTTTGGAGGCAGGGGTACTTTTGGTAGAGTCCATCCTCCCAGGCCATTTCATTCAGCTCTCCAGGCATCCCATGGTGCTTCAGGTGGTCGTGGCCCTTATATGCCTTTTTCTGATAAGCTAGCCTACAGTGCACCGCTAGCTCCTATTAGTTTATCTCCGCTCCAAAGTTTTCGGGGTGGTTACTCAGCTTGATAAGGCTAGTTTCAGCGTCAACAATCACTACAGCCGAGGTCCTGTTAACATTGCTAGATTTTGCCCTGATGCATTGAGCAGTTCATATCATCAGGGTTCTCGTGCCATGGTCCCGGCACTGGGTGCTTCAGCGCCCGCTCACCCAGCTAGAGGTAGGGGTCAGGCAGTCAGAGGTGGAGGTCAGGCCGCTAGAGGTGGAGTCCAGCCAGCCAGGGGCCGTCCTAGAGATGTAGTTTAGAGTAGTGGGGCCTATACTCGATGATATGCTTTTCCAGCCAGGCCTGAGGCTGAGTCATATGACGCTGTTATCCCATGTACCGTTTTAGTTTGCAGTAGAGATGCTTCAGTCCTATTTGATCCGGGTTCTACTTATTCCTATGTTTCATCCCATTTTGCTTAATATTTGGTTGTGCGTCATGATTCTTTGAGTGCTCTATGTATGTGTCCACACCTGTGGGAGATACTTGTCACGCCCCGAACCTAGGGGCGAGACCGGCACCCGGTGCCTCACCTAACATTGCGTACCAACTTGCAACTAAGGGACGCTGAACATATAATGTCATACTTTGGCTATGGGTCACATTGCTATACAATTGCTAATGCTGACTAAACATCAATATAAACCTGGGCCGACAAACTACTACGGATGGAAAACCAAAAAAATATACAAAAAAGCCTACAAGTCCAACACACTGTACTAACTGACATGATATGTCTACAAGCCTCTACTTATGGATATACTATGATCAGAACAGGGCTCCGACCTACTCATAACATATATACATATATACACAAGATGTACATAAAGCTCTAGACCCGACAACTCTGAAGGGCATGGAGCTTACCGATCAAGCTAAACTCGGGCAACACCTAATGAGGAGGTCTACCCGTCTATCTGTTTGAACCTGCATGCATGAAATGCAACGCCCCCAGAAAAGGGACGTCAGTACGAAATAATGTACCGAGTATGTAAGGTAATATGCTGAAAGCTGAAACTGAACTGATAATATAATAACTGAAAGTAACTGGGAGTCAAAGATAATCTGAAGATATGCTAACCTGCTGATACTGACTCAACTTTCTCACTATAGTAAGTAAAATAGTTGTCCGGCCTTATAAGGCTCGATATATCTAACTGCTCTGCCGTAGTAGGCTCGCTCTTAGGTGCTCGGCCATACTAGGCTCTGTATCTCGGCCAACTGGGCTCGCTTATAGGCGCTCGTACACAATAGGCTCGGTATATAACTTACCATCTGATAAGAGGTTGCCCAATAGGGGCCTGCCCATCGATTATAGCTCGATGGTAATGAAAATACTGTAATACTGTATATATAGACTCTCTGCTCTCTTGATTGGAAGAAGACAATAATCAATTGAATTATGAAGTCCCGATAAGTAGAATACTGTAACTTAGGAGACTAGGATAATGTATATAAATTCGGGAGTATGAACTTCTCTTTATGCCTCGTTGTCAAACATATGTAACTACGAGATCTTGCCAAATTAAGAAAGGTTTAGCCTTAACATACTTGAGCTGATTCTCTTAACAATCCCTCTAACATATGTCAATTGCGACACAACGTAACGACATACCAAAGTAGGGGAAAATACGTATGATATTCTTTAGAAAAATTGCACCATATTCCCTTAGAATCGCAAAATCCCGTTGCTATTACACAATGTAAATTCGCATGAAAGTCTTTGAAGAAAATAATGTTGCCTAACCATTGTAAAGTATATATTAGGAAATCTTGATCTCTATCCGTAAGTGTCTTACTCAACGATATATGAAAGTCCTTTACATTTAAGATTTGTGGGCCCCATTTGCATAATGACTAAGTGACATATATTCTTTTAAAATGACACCTTGAATTGAGAATTAAGAGTCATTATTAATGCCTCTTTGGGATGCCACGTTGGGGGGGGGGGGGGGGTAAACTTTTTCAAAAAAC
>ML300191.1:0-10322 GCA_005239495.1 Nicotiana undulata
AAAAAAAAAAAAAAAAAAAAAAAACTACGTCAAACTTTTCATGAATAGTTATAGAATTTCCATGAATATGATCGACCTTATTATAACTTGTTCTATGGAATCATTCAAATCCTAATCATGAATGTTTGTAATCCATATTACGCAAGGAAACAATATTTTGCTGGTTCTGATTGAAAGGTGCCGACAACTATTTCCTAAATAGACAAGTTGTGTTATTTCAAACAATTTAATTTTTTTTAAAACCTGGAGTCAAGGATTTACTAATAGGTAATGTTGCATCAATGCCAATTAAAGGGCGACTACCGTGCCAATAATAAAAAAGTCATATCAACTGATCGACATATATAGTTATGAAGAAAAATATATAGTAACAACAAATTATATAAGATAAATTAAAGTGGATGAAATTGGGGGGCAGATATTATGTATCTACACCCAGTAGTATGTTTTCACCTTCTAACAGCTGCATTGTGAATCTTTTGATTTATTTAAGTATAATATATAATCTTACTTAAATGTGAACCCCAAAATCTGTTCTCTTGGAAAGCCCAACAAAAAGAACAAAGAACTCTACTAATACATTAAGCTTCAGATGCTGTAATCAGTTATAAAGTATATGTGCAAAACTGAAAACACAGCCATAGGGGTCTCCTTAGTTAAACTCTGCTATCTCAAAAACGCGTGCTGTTCCATCCATAGAGGCAGAAACGAGGTACTCCCCATTGGACGATGCAGCAATAGACTGAATCGCACCAGTGTGTCCACTAAAGGTCCTCACACATTCTCCAGAACGGCTATCCCATATCCGCACTTTCTCATCAACACAACATGTTGCAACATATGCAGATTGCCGCAGCCACAATAAGCATGTCACGCCATCCTATACAAAGTTATTGTCAGCAAATGGCACACAAAAATATTGTGGTTTAGAGCAAATGGATGTTCAACTGCATGTAAAGATACAGAAATACACAGTTGGAGTACAAGAAAGTTCAAACCTCATGTTCGCATATGGAGCAAGGTGAGGAGCGCTGCAAGTCCCAAATAATGAGCTTATTATCCATGCCTCCAGTTGCAGCCCAAGGAGCGCTGAAAGTCATTTCACATGATGAAAGTAGTTTAAAGCACCAAATTATTATTTAGCAAACTGAAAATTAAAGAACATTCAACATTCAAGGTATGCAACTCATGTTAATCAATCAGGATATGTTGGCCGGCAAAGGAATTTACTACGAAAAAACTTCAGAGAGTGAGAACAGCTGCACCAGTGAAAATTGATATAAAACCCTACATGCTATGTTTATCCCTAAGTCATCTAATTAAGAGGTACACTCTTGTCTAGTCTTTCATCCTGTTCTCGTCTCCAAATAGTCCATGCGATGGCTACAGCCCCAATCCTAAACCCATCCTATGAGAAGAGACTTTCATACAAAAAGTATGCTTGTCGTATGCTCAGGAAGAATGGTCCTCAGGGGTTACTATCAAAGCAATCTAGAGTCACATAGAAGAAACAAGGGCATAATAACAATCAATGCTGACGTTTATGCCTGCTTTACGAAGCTGTCTAAGCAGGATTTTCTCATTTGAAACCACAATCTGATACTTAGATAATTAGCAATCCTCTCCCGCAAAATACAACACGGAGACTGCAAAACATCTGACTGCAGCAAACCAAATCCGCACTAAAACAATTTTATGCCCACAAAAGATCCTCACATAAATTAATAGATGACTGCTTAGGCACAGTTGATACTGAAGGTGCATCAAAGTGTTCTTTTAAAATGTTCTTAACTAATAAATCTGATATGTTATCCTAGACTATATCAACATAACTACTGACTCTTCAGTTAAATCATCTTCAGGCTTGCTAACAACATCTGGTTCCTTTTCTAGCAATTTGACAATACGACAGTAAAGTCTTCAGTGGTCAAGGCACATTACATACATGTGGTTTAGTTGTTGCACATTTTTTCCCAATCCATATCCTCCGCGCTCTTTCAAATCAAAGGCATTCAAAGGCTAAAATATAAGGATAGAAAGAATGATGTCAAATGTAGATAAAACCTTGCTGAAAAGCCGACACATTCTATCGAATCTGTATGAGCACTCAGAGAAGTGACAACCTGACATAGAAAATATTAATCAGCGATAAGCCAAACTGCCCCCAAGGTCAGGAAGCATCAATTACAGAAAAGACCACTGTGAAAAATGGAAAGTGTAAAGTATCATCAATTGAAATTTCTGACCCTTCCAGTAGTTATATTCACAATGTGAGCCGAACCATCCTTTGAGCCTGTGAGAGCAAGAGTTGAATCCACGTTGATCGTCAAGCATGTCAGTCCTTCCGTGTGATACGGATGACCTTGCAACAATGAATAAACATTTTTTTTTAAAACAACAAACAATAATAATAGGACCAGATCTGAGAAATAATGTATTAATTCAGAAAAAAAGTAATTCTCTAATAAAGACAAACGTTGTGACAGAAAATCTCGCCACTGATAGAGTGCTAATATCATTTCTTGGAATGGAAGTACAGAGCAGCTCAACATAACATAATGAAAGGAAAGAAACAAGCAAGGCATTGATCAGAATAGATAATAAGGTCCTTGAGGATGAAAGAAGAGGAACGCTAACTTAGCAATATACCGTACTAACAAATGCTTCGATCCACAGTTTTTATCCGGCATTTTATATCTCAGCCACATCCCCCTAAATATCGGAACACATTTTGTTACGATTGCCAGAAAGCCTTCTATTTATAGCCCCCCAACCCTGCTTTCTGTGTGTGTTTGGGGGGGGGGGGGGGGGGAGGATTACAGCTTTACTTTTCACCTGATTTTGAAATGCATAATGGAAAAGAAATCAAG
This sequence comes from Nicotiana undulata, assembly GCA_005239495.1. Classification (NCBI taxonomy): domain Eukaryota; kingdom Viridiplantae; phylum Streptophyta; class Magnoliopsida; order Solanales; family Solanaceae; genus Nicotiana; species Nicotiana undulata. The sequence goes on from ML300191.1 coordinate 2,871, forward strand.
ATATTAGCAGCCAGAAAGCAAAAACCTCACCACTTACAACATGGATACTTTGGGCGCTCCTTGGGTCCCATATCCTCAGAGTCGCATCATCAGACCCGGTACAAATTAGTTTACCTGAGCAAGCATATATAAGAAACGTAACCTCAACTCAAAAGTAGAAAAAGACAAGCAATTTTTACGGAGAAACAAGGAAGTACCATCAGGAGTGAAACCACCACACGATACACTACCACGATGACCTAAAAACATGTTCATGAAAGTCATGTTATCAGCATTCCACATCCAAACAGAAGAATCCTCTGAACCTGCCAACACCACATGTGCTCTTGGATGCCACCTGACCCACTGAGCAACCTCACATTTCTTAATTGATCTCAAATTGTTACACAACATCGGATTTCTTGCGCACGAAAAAATGTGTCACCTCTATTCCGCCTCCAGGACCTTCAAGTGTGCCCTTCGAACTACCTGAAGTTATGTCCCACACTCTTATATGCCAATCAAAGCTCCCAGAAGCAAGCAACCGACCATCAGTACTAAATGCCAAACTAGACACAGAATTTTCGTGACCTGCACCATATCTCAAAGTTCATCTAATTAGTTGAACCATTCGGATGACAAAGATAAGACAAATATTCTTGGTATTAGTCATGACTTAATTACCTTCTAACTCAAAGGCAAAATCACCTTGACCAATCCTCCACATAAATCCTCTGTTATCTCCACCACCTGTTGCCACCAAACTAGTATCTGTTGGGCTGCAGGCAACAGTGTATACTTCATCTTTAAAGAAGAAAAGATATTGAAACAATTAACTTATAAACAAAAAAAAAGGTAAAAGAAATCAACATCAGAGTACAAACTAATTATAGACTATGCCAAATCAGGAGGCATCAACTACAATCAACTCATTGATGCATCTAACTATTAACTACAAGATCCATGAAAACACATCTAACCTCCATATCTAAAATTATTGTGCCGGTGAGATAAAACCATCTTATGTGAAGTAGATTCCACAAACATCAAATGCAATTTCTTCTATAAGGTAAATAATCAGATTAGATGTGTGGGAAAATTCCTGTATAGAAATACCAAAAATTGGAGGAGCAACATCGGATGCAATATATTTCCAGATTAAGTTCTGATCGCAATATTAACAGCTAGATTCGTTTTCTAGAATCATAACCTATATTTTTCTTTGAGAAAGTAACATTTGTATTAAAAATCACAGCACAAAGAGTGTGCTGGTAACCATGTACAGGTTCCAAAAAGAAATGCCTCCAATTCTCTTGCTAGATATGAGAGTCTTCCATTTGACCAAATGAAATAATTTGCTCTTCCTATTCCCTTGCCAAGTAAAGTTCCTTCTCAATGTATCAAGTCTCTTTTCCATGTTAGCTGGAAGTGGGAACAGAGACATTACATAAGTAGGAATGGAGTCTAATGCACCCTAACACCCAATGAAAGATACTGGCTTTTCCATTTTGTCAATCTCCTTTCACTCCTTTCTATTACCCCTTGCCATATTTCGGGGGATTTGCTCTTTGTCACCAAGTAAGTTTTAAGAAGAGCTCCTACTTCACACCCCAATGCGGCTGCCAACCTTTGTATTTGATCCACTTACTTGATTGGCTATAGCATACTCTTCCTCCAATTGACATGTAAACCTGATAGACTGTTAGGATTAATCTTTATATGTCTCAACTGATCAATGTTGGCATCACATAAAATAAAAGAATCATCGGCAAATTGAAGATGGGGATATCTCCAAATTACAGTTGGTGTTGTTTGATACTCTATATGCCCTTACTCATCCCTGAAACTTAGCTTTCTTTATCGTGCTGTTGAGACCTACCGTTGCTAAAAGGGGATTTTAAACATCAACCCACCACCCGCAAATGCACTCCGACCGAAAAAGAAAGAAAAAAAACGAAAATTAGGAAGTATTCAGTAACTCTCATAAGCTCCAAACCAAATAAGTAATCCAATAATTAAATTTGACAGCTTGCAGAAATATATATGAAAAGAATTACAACAGCAACATGAATGTAACTGAGTCGATCCGAAAGCTGAAAACTTTGAAGAAGAACAAGAAGTTTCTAGAAGAAATTGAACCTTTTTTTCCTTCTTCAGCTTCTTCATCAGCATTATCAAGCTCTGCAACCACAAATTTATTAGTTAACTTTTTTGTCTTATAAATGACCATAAATCTAATTATAACCAAGCAGACAAACAAGAATTTAATTAAAACGGCTTTAGACAATCACCAAATCGATTAGAAAACAACAAAAGGATTGAAAAGAATATCAGAAGAAATTGATTAGAAAATGTATATCAAAAAGTTAAAAGAATTAGTTTTGAAGAAAACTACCTCTTCTATAATAACCGCCCCCTCTTTTCCACAACCAACCATTTCAATCCTACTAATTTCAGAATATTGAAAAAAACAAATACAAAGAAGTACAATACCAGTATGGCCCATGAATGTATGAACCGAATCATCAGCTTCATCTGAAACCATTATCCCAAAAATATCCATATTAGCGACTAGCGAGTAATTTAAAATCTAATCCCTGAATTACAGCAATAATTAAAATTTGATGAAGTTGGCTCTGCAACCACAAATTTATTCTTTTGTTTTATAATTGACCATAAATTGATTTTTCTTTGTACCTTCTTCGTCACTGTCAACTATAACATCTTGTTCATGTTCGTCGTGGTTGCTTGATGAATCATCCATGTCCATGTCCATAGCGTCTGAGATCTGATGCAACGGCGGGCGGCGGCGGCGGCGGAAGTAAAGCGGTGATGTCTGTGATTTTGGGGTTTAAGGAGGTATTATAAGGAAAATAATCTATGGGCCAAAATTAAAAAATGGATACTATTAGTTTTTGTAATTATATGAAAAACCCTGTCCACCTAAAATTACTCGACTAAATTTGAATTTTCACTATTTCAACAAATGAAGAATTTAATTAGCCTTTCCCTTCTCTGTCTACGTGAGGATTTGTTTTGAACGTGCAGCATGCATGAATACATGCAGTGCAGTACATAAAGATAAAGAAATCTTTACACAAATAGCCGTTTGAGTTATTACTTTTCGTGTATACAATGATTATATATATTAATAGATTATTTTTAGTTTAAGCAATTGAATGAGCGGCGAAAAAAGCCGGTTTAACTATGAGTAAAATTTATTTATAGCCATTCGGGCTAAACTTATAACACCCGCTAGCCCAAAATAACATTATACATTTTATAGCCCAAAAGTTATTCTAGTGGCGCCGCTTGCCTTCAACGAATTGGTAACAGGAGCCTTGCGAAACTTGGTCATGTTCAAAGACTCAACCTTGCCTTCAACGAATTGGTTGATTTTCCCCTTGGAAATGTTATTAGTGAACTTACCAATTTGAGGCATCTCAATCTTTCAAATTCTGGATCTTATGAAAGGGAGACGATCTCACCAGGATTATCCAACTTGTCAAAGTTGGTTTCACTTGATCTCTCTTATTGCGAACTTCAAATTGGCCCAAACATTCAGAAGTTTGCTTCAAAACTTAACCAATTTAGAGGTACTATCGTTTCCCTTTATCAACATACCATTTGAGTTACCCAAGAATTTGTCTTCTTCTCTCAGGCACTTGGATCTTGAAGGTCAACAACTTGTCTGGTGACATAAGCGATTCTAATCTCTTTCATCTACCAAACTTACAAGTGCTGAGATTGGGAGTAAATTCTTTACTAACTGGCACTTTGACGAATATAATGATAATTGAAGTTCCAATGTAAGTATATTAGAGTTGGACTTTTTACAAACCAGTATTTCTGGAAAAGTACCAGATTCAATTGGAAAACCTCCATTCTCTTAGGCTTTTGAGCCTCTCAGAATGCAATTTTTCTACCTTAATTACAGAATCTATTGGCAACCTCACCAGCATTAGGTCGTTGAATCTTTCGAGTAACTCAACTATCTCAAAAGTGAACAAACTTACCGAATTATATCTCTCTTTAAACCATTTTCAAGGCTCAATACCAGAATCCATATGCTATCACTATACAAAAAAAATATATTAAATAGACTGTCACGATACAAAATATATACGGAATAGAGTGTCATTATACCAAAAATATACAAAATAGACTATCACTATAGACTGTCACTACAACAACAACAACAACCTAGTAAAGTCCCACAAAGTGGGGTCTGGGGAGGGTAATGCATACGCAGACCTTACCCCTACCCCGATAGGGCAGCGAGGTTGTTTCCAATAGACCCTCGACTCAAAAAAGGCAGAAATAAAAACAAGAAAAGGCAATTCATTAGTAACTCCAGCAGAAATCATAGAAATAGTAGCATAAGCGTAAAAACCATAAGATAAATGACATACAATAACATAAGCCAATTTCTAGGGCCCGGGGCTAAGATAAATAGCAAGGATAGTGTGCGCTCAACATAAACCGCAAGCCCTTTAAGATCAACCCTATCCAAACTCGCCCCACCCAGGGAATGAAGTATGAAAAGCTCTAACTACCCCCTATCCTACAACCCTGATGCTTGACCTCCAGACCTTCCTATTAAGGGTCATGTCCTCTAAAATTTGCAGTCTCGCTATGTTCCGCCTAATCACCTCTCCCCAATACTTCTTCAGCCGCCCTCTACCTCTTCTCGAACCCATTGCCTCCAACCGCTCACACCTCCTCACCAGGGCATCAAGGCTCCTCCTCTACACGTGCCCGAATCATCTGATCCTCCTTTCTCGCATCTTATCATCCACCGGGGCCACACCCACCTTCTCCGGAATATCTTCATTCCTAATCCTATATATCCTAGTGTGCCCGCACATCCACCTAAGCATTATCATCTCTACTACCTTCGTCCTCTAAATATGGGAGTTTTTAACCGGACAACACACTACCCCATATAATATGGCCGGTCTAACCACAACTCTATAAAACTTACCTTTAAGTTTCGATGGCACTTTCTTGTCACACAAGACTCCAGATGCAAGTCTCCACTTCATCCATCCCGCCCCTATACGACGAGTGACGTCCTTGTCGATCTCTCCGTCCCCCTGAATCACCGATCCAAGGTACTTGAAGCTATATCTCTTGGGGATGACCTGTGATCCAAGCCTCACGTCCCTGCCTACTTCACTCGCCTCGGCGCGAAACTCGCACTCCAGGTACTCAGTATTAGACCTGCTCAATTTGAAACCCTTAGACTCGAGAGTCTGTCTCCAGACCTCCAGACTCTTGTTAACACCGACCCTCGTCTCATCAATCAGAACTATGTCATCAGCAAATAACATACACCATGGCACATCCCTTTGAATATGGTGTGTCAGTGCATCTATCACCAAGGCAAATAGGAATGGGCTAAGCGCAGAGCCTTGGTGTAACCCCATAACAATCGGGAAATGCTCCGAGTCACCTCCCACAGTCCTAACCTTAGTCTTAGCTCCATCATACATGTCCTTGATCGCTCTTATGTAGACTACTGGCACGCCCTTTGCCTCAAGACATCTCCAGAGCACCTCTCTAGGGACCTTGTCATACGCTTTCTCTAAGTCAATAAACACCATGTCCAGATCCTTCTTCTTATCCCTGTACTGTTCCACCAACCTCCTAATAAGGTGGATAGCTTCTGTGGTGGATCGACCCGTCATGAACCCAAACTGATTGTCGGATATCGACATCGTCTTCCTCACCCTCGCCTCAACCACCCTCTCCCATACTTTCATAGTATGGCTTAGTAACTGGATGCCCCTATAGTTGTTACAACATTGGATATCACCTTTGTTCCTGTACAACGGCACCACTATACTTCACCTCCACTCCTCCGGCATCCTCTTCGTCCTAAAAATTACATTGAACAACCCAATCAGCCACTCCAATCCTGCTCTACCCACACACTTCCAAAAACTCAACCGGAATTTCGTCCGACCCGGTCGCTCTACCCCTACTCATCTTACGCAAAGCCCCCACGACCTCCTCCACCTTAATGCGCCTGCAAAACCCAAAATCTCGGAGACTCTACGAATTCCCCAAAACCCCTAGCTCTATTTCCCGATCCCCCTTCTCGTTGAGAAGACCACGGAAGTACGACTGTCATCTCTGCTTAATCTAAGTCTTCCCCATCAATACCCTACCATCATCGTCTTTGATGCACCTTACTTGGTCTAGATCCCGAGCCTTCCTCTCCCTCGCTTAGCCAGTTGAAATAACTTCATGTCCCCGCCTTTTCCCCCAATTCCTCGTACAGACGACCAAACGCCACATTCTTGGCCTTCGTGACCGCTAGCTTCGCCTCCTTCCTCGCCACCTTGTACCGCTCTCTGTTCGCTCTCCTCTCCTCCTCGCTTGTGCTCTTAGCCAACTTCGCATACGCTACCTTCTTCGCCTCCACTTTACCTTGGACTACATCATTCCACCACCAGTCGCCTTGATCCCTGCCAAAATAACCTTTCGATACCCCTAGCACCTCTCTCGCCGCCTTCCTCACAAAGTTCGGCGTCGCTGATCACATAGAGCTCGCGTCCCCACTACTCCTCCAAGCTCCAATAGCGGATAACCTCCTCCCAACTCCTAGGCTTTATCATTAGTCAAAGCTCCCCATCTAATCCTCGGTCGGCCCCGATCATACCTCATCTTCCTCTTTATCAAATTACCGGCGTCCATCACTAAGAGCCTATGTCGAGTCGCGAGGGACTCTCCCGGGATAACCTTGCAATCCTTGCACAACCCTTTATCATACCTTCTGAGGAGAAGGTAATCAATCTGAGTCTTCACCGCCGCACTTTGGAAAGTAACCAGATGCTCCTCCCTCTTCGGAAAAGTCGAGTTCGCAGTCACCAGCTCGAAAGCCCTAGCGAAATCTAACAACGAGGTACCTCCTCCGTTCCTATACCCAAGGCCAAAGCCACCATGCACCTCGCCATAGCTACCAGCGGCCGACCCAATATGGCCATTAAAATCCCCTCCGATAAATAACCTTTCAGTAGGAGGAATACTACACACAGTCTCGTCCAAACCTTCCCAGAAACGCCTCTTAACCTCCTCATCCAAGCTTGCTTGCGGCGCGTAAGCGCTAACGACATTGAGGGTGCACTCTCCAATCACCAACTTAATAAACATTAACCTATCATTCACTCGCCTAACCTCAACCACAAACACAAAATAGACTGTCATTATACAAAAAATATACTAAATAGACATTTCGGGCTACTAGATGCAATAAGTTTGGGCCCAAGGGCCATTTCGTGTCTGTGAGAAAAAACATGGGTTATTAAATTTTTGAGGGGCTATAGATGGTAGTTGTCTCTTTAATTAATAAGTCATAGTCGAAGTTTATAAATATTTGTAAGTTTAACTACTTTAAAAATAGCTTTTAACGAAATGCAAAACTCCACGTTTGAGGCCATCTCCAATCCTCCCCCAATTCCCCCCCCC
>ML300191.1:10485-56032 GCA_005239495.1 Nicotiana undulata
TATTTTATTATTTAACTCTTTTAATTTATCTCTTTATATATATCTAATTATGTTTATGTAATATCTTTATAATATTAATTTTACATCTTAACTTTGGCGTATAATTTTGATAAATTAATTTTCGTGCATTTATTATTTTTATGTAAAATTGTAAGTTAATTTTATTATAAGTTATAATTGTACAAAAAATATATAACCATCTTAAAAAATAAATTGTTGCAAATATAAAATATTAGATGTTGCTAAAATAGAAAAGTGAAAATTGAAAATACATTAAAATTGGAAATACATGAAAATTGAAAATACATTAAATTAAAATACATAAAAATTGAAACTACGGTAAATAGCATAATAACTTAGTAGGGAGGTATGTCGTTTCCAGATACACCAAAATTATTATAGTATTGAGTGAATGAGGTTGAGGATTGTTGTGGTTGTGAGTGTGGATATTGTTGACTTCTTTTATACATTATTCGTTGTTGTTNTAGGAGGAATACTACACACAGTCTCGTCCAAACCTTCCCAGAAACGCCTCTTAACCTCCTCATCCAAGCTTGCTTGCGGCGCGTAAGCGCTAACGACATTGAGGGTGCACTCTCCAATCACCAACTTAATAAACATTAACCTATCATTCACTCGCCTAACCTCAACCACAAACACAAAATAGACTGTCATTATACAAAAAATATACTAAATAGACATTTCGGGCTACTAGATGCAATAAGTTTGGGCCCAAGGGCCATTTCGTGTCTGTGAGAAAAAACATGGGTTATTAAATTTTTGAGGGGCTATAGATGGTAGTTGTCTCTTTAATTAATAAGTCATAGTCGAAGTTTATAAATATTTGTAAGTTTAACTACTTTAAAAATAGCTTTTAACGAAATGCAAAACTCCACGTTTGAGGCCATCTCCAATCCTCCCCCAATTCCCCCCCCCCCCCAAAATGGGGGATGAATAGTGTTCCCTCAAATATGAGGTACACTATTCATCTCTTCCATTACTATTCATGCATATTTTATTATTTAACTCTTTTAATTTATCTCTTTATATATATCTAATTATGTTTATGTAATATCTTTATAATATTAATTTTACATCTTAACTTTGGCGTATAATTTTGATAAATTAATTTTCGTGCATTTATTATTTTTATGTAAAATTGTAAGTTAATTTTATTATAAGTTATAATTGTACAAAAAATATATAACCATCTTAAAAAATAAATTGTTGCAAATATAAAATATTAGATGTTGCTAAAATAGAAAAGTGAAAATTGAAAATACATTAAAATTGGAAATACATGAAAATTGAAAATACATTAAATTAAAATACATAAAAATTGAAACTACGGTAAATAGCATAATAACTTAGTAGGGAGGTATGTCGTTTCCAGATACACCAAAATTATTATAGTATTGAGTGAATGAGGTTGAGGATTGTTGTGGTTGTGAGTGTGGATATTGTTGACTTCTTTTATACATTATTCGTTGTTGTTCTTGTCGCATAAATTCACGACAAGTCGGATCGACAATAGAATCCACATCCATCATTAAAATTTTATTTTCTTCTTTCATTTCTTTTATTCTTAGTTTTTCTTTTTGAACAACCAAAACTTCTTTTTTTGTCTCGGTTGCATTATTCATCGCCTCAACCATCCGATATTGCTGCAGGTATTGCTCCTCCCACCCATTATGTTATTCAAGGACAAGAATATAATATGGGTTATTAGACGGTATATATCCAAAAACATCAACCCTTGTGCAAACTATTCGTGAGCCACGCGGCAAAGAAAAAAATATTTTGTGATGAAACAAGAACCATGTCAAAAAGATGTTGAACGTGCATTCGGAGTTTTGCAACAACGTTTTGCAATTGTTGCATGCCTCTCACGTTTTTGGAAAAAAGAAGTGCAACATGATATAATAATTATATGTATTATACTGTACAACATGATAATCGAGAATAAGCGTAATCTTAATGCACAAATTCAAGATGATTTGGAAGGTCCACCTCCAACAGTAGAAATGACAGTAGATGAAAATCAACGATTTCAAGATTAGCTCGACATAGAAGAATTAAGGACAAAGATGCTCATTTTGCATTTTGTAATGCATTAATAGATCATTTATGAGAGGATATTAAAGGTTGAAGTTGAATATTTATGTAGTATTTCGAATGAATTTTATCGTTATGTAATATGTATTTAATTAATCTTGTATCACAATGATTTTACTTTTATTTGAATTATTAATAATTGCTTACAAATTATATTATTTAAAATTTTATGGAATTGTTTTAATGAAAATTATAAATTAATGAAAATAAAAGATGGAATTTGTTTAATGGAATTTAAAAAATAAAAATTGAAATGAAAGATAATAATATAATATAGAATATAGAAGAATATAAAAAAGAATAATCTCTTTTGAGGAGAAAAAATAAGGGAATGATTGGAGTAAGTTCTCCCCAAAATAGAAAAATTTCATTTTGGGGATCAAAATGGGGGTAAAAGTTGGAGATGACATGAAGTTACCAATTTTGCCGGAAATTTGACTGTCAAAGCCTAGATATTGAATACTTTACGGTGAAAAGGTATAAAATTTTACCGTATATGGACAGTCCCTTAAATGTACCTCTATATTTTATTTAGACACTCGAATTAAGGCATGTTCCAATTGAGCACCTGAATGTACGAAAAATTATTCCATTTAGGAAAAATTATTCCATTTAGGAAAAATAACTCTTGGTATTCATTTTTTAATGGAATGATTTTTTGTTGAGCGGAGCAGGAGTTTATTCTTAATTGATTGGGTTCTTTTTTAATTGACTTGTCTTACTTTTATTTGTTATAGCAAAGGCTTACATATGATGTGTCATGTGTATAATTAAAAAAAGGTGACATATTTTAAGTGGTTAACTTATCTTTATAATGTAAACTTGATAACACACGAAGAAGCTTTTCCAAAATTTGAATCAGAAGTGTCTTGTAGGAACACTTTATCATGTGTTCAAAGTGCTCAATTTGGACAGACATTAACTTGAGTGTGTAAATGAAATATATTGATAAAAGAGAACTATTACCTATATGTGATTAATCGTCGAGCAAAATGGAAAATGGGAATTCTTTCATTTCCTGATGCCTTAAACTTACCATCGCGTAAACCATCCTATCAAGACATACAACATAATCCATGCATAAGCTACGACCAATTTATAAGCTGCGACTTCAGTCGGGCTTAATAATTTTTGTTCAAATGCTGTATTTGTCTTAAGAAAATCAATTAAACATGTACAAATTACTGCTTTAAAACCCACTGACTAAAAATAACTAAAATTTCGAGCTCATAAACTTCAAATTCTGACTTCGTCTCTGATCACCACAAACATAACATGGGCTCACCAAAAGCTATTCAGAGGAGATCGAAGTATCCTAACTCGTATGAACGTCTGGTGTGTGTGTGTCAGTACCTGCATACACAAATCAACAACACCCTGCCCCACAAAGTAGCGTGATTAGAATAAAAACTTCATTGTACTCAGTAAGTATCATATGCTCCTTCACTTTACGGTTGGATGAGAATTTAAAAAGTAATAATGTATATATGTATTTATCTATCTATCTATCTATATATATATATATATATATATATATATATATACTATATTAAAAGTACGAAAGCCCTTAGTGAAATATCGTTCGCCTTTTTTACCTCTTTAAAATAGAGTTCACATTAGATAAGATAGTCATTTAATTACTTTTCAAATATTTAAGACTTAAAAATTAACTACAAATTTTAATTATTAAATCTTTCCTTATAAAAATATCTTTCTTTTACTTGAAATTTGCACCATATAAAACTTTAGAAGCTTTACCTTAATTAGAAGATTCGTTCCTTGTTTGAAGTGTGAGCCATGTGAGGCGTTGGGGGTCTAAAGTAAGAGCTGCAATTTTACATGAAATACTATAAATTTACATGTTTCCAGATTGATTATCAATATTAAAAGGAATTTAGAGAGGAAACAAATATTTGCTCTATTGATTTTTTACCATAGAACAAGAGTATATCAATATGAAAGAGTGCTATTTTATATTTATTCCTACAAATAAATAATTCCATACTAGATTTAAGAATTTAAAATAAATTAAATTAGTTAAACTTAATATTTTAAAATTTATATATTCAAAATCTATACGAGAAATACTATAAGTTATAATTTTTCTCATGTCAATATGATAAAAAAGAATATTTTAAAATGTTGGTCAAATGCCAGACAATTTGACTTCCGATAAGCGAAATATGTCATCAAAATTGAAATGATGAGAGTATAAGATATGTATAATTACAATATAACATACAACTAATTTAACTAAATTCCTCATATATGCATTTTTTTGAAGATATTGAATACGAATACTTTGTTAGTGTGAGAAGATTTATTTGCATCATTTAAACAAATAGTATATTTTATTTTAAGGTTAATATATATTTTTTAATTGATAAATACCATACACGTGGGTACCTAAAAATAGTAGTCATACAACGTTTGTGAAACCCATCACATTTTAGAAAAATTGAACACGTGCCAATAGGCCTCCCATAACATACATAAAGCTAACTTTTAAATGAGCACCTAAGGACACTAAATTAGAACATATGTACCACGTGTATAGTCCGTTGTTAGTAAAATTGTATTTGTAAACTAATTCTGGAAAAAATAAAATAACATATAAACAGAAATGTAAATGAAACAAAAATTAATTTGAGCCCACTGAATTCACAGTGTTTTCTTAAGGAGTTTAATCCCCTCCTAATACCCAATGTTATAGATTATTTTCCCTCAGGATAAAACGAATTACACACTGGTGTAGTGGTACTTCAAAACCCTAGTGTTTTAGTGAACACAAAGTTCGATAGCAAATCACACTTACTGTTGCTTTCTTTGAAGTAAAAAATATGCAGAAGAAAGGAGAAGAACTCAGAAATTCATGTGGAAAATCTGAGAGAATTGACTTGTATTTATAGTCAATGTTGAGTTGAAATCTGAAGAGGTGCAACTCTTAAGAATGGTTGTTTATGCAAAACGGCCATAGCATAGATGCCATAACATAAATGGTTATTTACTCAATAATAAAGAGGGAAAATTGAAGAGGGTAGTTAATTTTCTGTTACAAAAACTGAAAAACTGAAAAATGGATAACTGAATTGAATTTAATATTAATATTAATATTTTGTTATTAAAACGAATATTTAATAAAATTTCTGTTAATATTTACTATTAAAACCAAATATGAATCTGAAGCTGAAGCCGAAGCCGAAGCCGAGCCGAGCCGAGCCGAGCCGAGCGACGATGACGACGACGGCGCAAGGTTTGCCTTCTTCTCAACTCTTTATGAGGTAGAAGAAGAGAAATTGTTTATATACCTATCAAAAGCCTTTTCTCTTCCCATATGGGACAATATCCCTTGTCAAGGAGAGAAACTCAAATATTACTCAAATATTTTATTTTTTTCTCCATTTCCTATTCACCCTATTTTAAGATTAATTAAAGCTTAAGCTTAAAACCCAACAATCCCCCACATGATTGGGGAATGGCTATATCACGAAAATATGCATGAAAAACTGTGTGATTCGCACGCAAGGATTAATTGCATCTGGATAAGTAGATTTTCCTCTGAATTTTGCGTAGTGAACTTATGTCGGATATACTCGATCAATCGGTAGATTTGATATATTTGAACCGTCGAACTTTGGTGTATACCTAGACAACCATATGTCATACAACCAACCATTAACCGTCTTTGGTTCTCATTGTTGTGTTCGTTTTTGCCATGAACACCGCTTGGTTTCATAAGTGCATAGAGAAATGACCTTGCGAAATTCTCCTTGAAACGACTAACACTTCACACTTACATAGGTGATTCCTAAACGTGTCCTCCCATAGATACACTATTTGATATACCCCATATCAAATTTAGAAATCATTAAAAAGCCTTAATGCTTTATCCTCGGTACTGAACAGTGTCTCATCACGAGAATGGACCAAAAGTTTAGTTGACAATGTTGAACCGTCATTAATGACATTATTTGATCTTGAACCTAGATCTTGGGATCTCCAGTCTTCTAGGTAGAGTTATCGCCACTATGACTTGTTCTCGGCCATAGTCCCATTCCCCTTGATGATTTCTCAACTACATCTCTAGTTAGGCCTTTTGTAAGTGGATCCGACACATTATCACTTGACTTTACATAGTCAATCGTGATAATTCCTCTAGAGAGTAATTGCCTAACGGTTTTATGTCTTCTTCGTATATGACGAGATTTACCGTTAAACATAACGCTCCCAGCCCTTCCAATTGTCGCTTGACTATCGCAATGTATGTATATTGGTGCCAACGGTTTGGGCCAAAATGGAATGTCTTCCAAGAAATTCCGGATCTATTGAGCTTCTTCACCGGCTTTATCTAAGGCTATGAACTCAGCCTCCATTGTAGAGCGGTCAATACAAGTTTGTTTGGACAACTTCTAAGATACCGCTCCTCCACTAATAATGAATACATACCACTTGTGGACTTGGAATCAATTGATCCGGTGATCCAATTCATATCACAGTATCCATCAATGACCGTAGGATATTTACTGTAGTGCAAAGCAAAGTTCTGGGTATGTACTAAATACTCCAAAACTCGTTCATTGTCATCCAATGAGATTGACCTGGATTGCTCGTATATCGACTCAATTTATTTATAGCACAAGCTATATCTGGTCGTGTACAATTCATGATGTACATTAAGCATCCCAACACACGAGCATAATCCAATTGTGATATGCTTTGGCCTTTGTTCTTTGCTAATGCAAGATTCACGTCAATTGGAGTCTTTGCAACTTTAAAGCCCAAGTGCTTGAAAATTTCAAGTATTGTCTTAATATAATTAGATTGTGACAATGCCAGACCTTGAGAAGTCTTATGGATCTTAATTCTCAGAATTAAATCAGCAACTCCCAAGTCTTTCATATCAAACTTGCCAGTTAGCATGCGCTTAGTCGCATTTATGTTGGCAATGTCATTACTCATTATCAGCATATCATCCACATATAAGCAAACAATGACTATGTGATTTGGAGCATTTTTAATGTACACACATTTATCACACTCATTTATTTTAAAACCATTTGACAACATTGTTTGGTCAAATTTTGCATGCCATTGTTTGGGTGCTTGTTTCAGTCCGTAAATGGACTTAACAAGTCTACATACCTTCTTTTCTTTACCTGGAACCAAAAATCCTTCAGGTTGTTCCATGTAGATTTTTTCCTCCAACTCTCCATTTAAGAAGGTCGTCTTAACATCCATTTCATGAATTTCAAGACTATAAACTGCAGCTAATGCTACTAGCGTTTGTATGGACGTAATTCTTGTAACTGGAGAGCATGTATCGAAATAGTCAAGACCTTCTCATTGTCTATACCCTTTGACCACAAGTCTTGCCTTATATTTGTCAATAGTGCCATTATCTTTCATTTTCCTCTTAAATATCCATTTAGAACCCAACAGTTTATTTCCAGGAGTAAGATCAACCAATTCCCATGTATGGTTGTTCAATATGAATTCTATTTCACTATTGACTGGCTCTTTCCAAAACAATGATTCCGAAGAATACATAGCTTCTTTAAATGTTTGAGGTTCATTCTCCAATAAGAAAGTCACAAAATCTGGTCCAAATGAAGTAGACGTTCTTTGACGTTTACTACGTCTTGGATCCTCCTGATTAAATGTACTTTCTTTTGTTTCTTTCTGAGGTCGTTTAGATCCTTCACCAATCGACTCACATTTCTTTTTATACGGATATATATTTTCAAAGAACTCAACATTATCTGATTCTATAACCATATTATTATGAATGCCAGGATTTTCTGATTTATGAACAAGAAATCGATATGCTTTACTATTGGTCGCATATCCTATGAAAACACAATCAACGATTTTCTGTCTTATTTTTACCCTTTTGGGTTTAGGAACTTGCACTTTTTCCAAACACCCCCACACTTTAAATAATTCAAGTTGGGCTTCCTTCCTTTCCATTTTTCATATGGAAGGATTGTGTTTTGCTATGGGGTACTCGATTTAGTATCCGGTTAGCCGTAAGAACGAACCACAAGTTCTGTGGCAAACCAGAACTTATCAACAATGCGTTTATCATCTCATTTAATGAACGATTATTTCTTTCCGCAATCCCATTAGATTGGGGCGTGTAAGGGGCCGTTGTTTGATGAATAATTCCATATTCTAAACATGTTTCTTCAAAACGAGATTCATATTCACCACCTCTATCACTTCTTATCATTTTCATTTTCTTGTTAAGTTGTGTTTCAACTTCATTTTTGTATTGCTTGAATGCGTCTATTGCTTCATCTTTACTATTAAGTAAGTAAACATAACAATATTGAGTACTATCGTCAATAAAAGTTATGAAATACTTCTTTCCCCCGCGAGATTGTATTGACTTCATGTCGCAAATATCTGGGTGAATTAAGTCTAAAGGATTTGAATTCCTTTCAACTGACTTATAAGGATGTTTAACAAACTTAGATTCCACACATACTTGACATTTTGATTTGTCNCTGACTTATAAGGATGTTTAACATACTTAGATTCCATACATACTTGACATTTTGATTTCTCGCATTCAAACTTAGGCAATATTTCCAAATTAATTATTTTACACAAGGTTTTATAATTGACATGACCCAAACGTATATGTCATAATTCATTCAAGTAAGTACGACGAAGCTGAAATTTTATTATTATTCTGAACATATCATTACATTCAGCTTGAAAAGGCCCTCAGTGAGGTAACTTTTTCCTACAAACATTTTGTTCTTACTTATTACAACCTTATCGGATACAAAAACTCATTTAAAACCATTCTTAACAAGAAGTCTAGCAGAGACTAAATTCTTCGTAATCTCGGAAACATGAAAGACCTTGTTCAAAGCCACCACTTTGCCGATAATTATTTTGAGAAATATCTTCCCACATCCTTCAATTTTAGTCGTTGCAGCATTTCCCATAGAAAGCATCTCTTCGGGTCCAGCAGGAGCATATGTAGCAAACGCTTCCATAACAGCACAGACATGGCTAGTGGCTCCAGAATTAATCCATCACTCCTTAGGATTGCCCACCAGGTTGCACTCAGAAAACATAACACACAAGTCATCAACATCTTCGTGTTTTTCAACCATGTTTGCTTGACCCTTCTTCTTGTCTTTCTTCGAAGCACGACAATCTGTAGATTTGTGTCCAGCTTTCCCACAGATGTAGCAATTTCCGTTGAACCGCTTCTTGCTTGGGTTGCTTTTCGGTCCAGAAGCCTGCTTCCTCTTTCTCTTATTTTGAGAAGTATCCTCCACAATGTTTGCTCCCATTATTGTTGAGTTTCCACGACTTCTCTTCTCCGCAGCTTTGTTGTCCTCTTCGATTCTCAACCGAACAATGAGATCTTCAAGCGACATTTCCTTGCGTTTGTGTTTCAAGTAGTTTTTGAAGTCCCTCCACAAAGGAGACAACTTCTCGATCATCGCTGCTACTTGGAATGCTACATTGATGACAAGACCTTCAATGAAACTTCTATTAGTAAAACTACTAAAATTAATACTTTCAACATTAGAATTAATTCAACTTATACCTTCAACAAGGAGATCGTGAATAATTACTTGCAATTCCTGGACTTGGATAATAACAGACTTGCTATCTACCATTTTGTAGTCCAAAAACTTTGCGGCAACGAACTTCTTCAACCGGCATCTTCAGTTTTGTATTTCCCCTCAAGCGCAATCCACAGTTCTTTTGACGTCTCCACGCCACTGTAGACGTTATACAGATTGTCCTCCAGTCCGCTAAGAATACAGAAAATCAGAATGCTTCTACGCCTCAATCACGAGAAAGCATTCAGTCTCTGGAGTTTCATCGGGCAACACATGAACATATTCCTTGATGAACTTCTGTAGACTTAAAGTAGTCAAGTAGAAGAACATCTTTTGCTGTCAGCGCTTGAAATCAACCCCGAAATTTTTTTCGGGTTTTTCTGCCGATGCCAATGCCAGTGTTGTTCGGCTAGTCGATGCATTGACAGTCACCATAGGAACAACCTGGTTCCCGTTGTCATTCGTCATTTCTGTAAAAGAATGACACAAACCAACGTTAAAATCATGAGTAGAAAACCACAAAGGTTTTACTCTCCAGAAACAGTGAGCAGAACACAAATACAAAAAATAAAATCAAATTCCTTAAGCTTGTTAGTAAAGCTGTATTTGTAAACTAATTTTGGAAAAAATAAAATAACATATAAACAGAAATGTAAATGAAACAAAAATCAATTCGAGACCACTAAATTCATAGTGTTTCCTTAAGGAATTTAATCCCCTCCTAGTACCCAAAGTTATGGATTATTTCCTCCCAGGATAGAACGAATTACACACTAGTGTAGTGGTACTTCAAACTCCAGTGTTTTAGCGAACACAAAGTTCGGTAGCAAATCACACTTACTGTTGTTTTCTTTGAAGTTAAAAATATGCATAAGAAAGGAGGAGAACTCAAAAATTCGTATGGAAAATATGAGAGAATGGACTTGTATTTATAGTCAATGTTGGGCTGAAATCTGAAGAGGTGCAACTCTTCAGAATGACTGTTTATGCAAAACAGCCATACCATAAATGTCATAACATAAATGGCTATTTACTCAACAATAAAGAGGGAAAATTGAAGATGGGAGTTAATTTTCTATTACAAAAACAGAAAAACTAAAAAATGAATAATTGAATTGGATTTAATATTAATATTTTGTTATTAAAACACATATTTAATAACATTTCTGTTAATATTCCGAAGTTGAAGTCGAGCGACGATGACGACGACGGCGGCGCCGCGAGGCTTGCCTTGTTCTCAACTCTTTATGAGCTAGAAGAAGAACAATTGTTTATATACCCATCAAAAACTTTTTTCTCTTCCCATATGAGACAATATCCCTTGTCAAGGAAGGAAATTCAAATATTACTCAAATATTTCATTTTATTTCTTCCTCCGTTTCCCATTCACCCTATTTAAAGCTTAAGCTTAAAACCCAACATCAGTCACTCATGCAGTCTGCTCGGAGGCATCGATTCGACCGACAAAGCTGCCTCACCATAATGTTGTAATCTGACATGAAGGTGCTAGCATGATACTCCGGAAACACTTTAACAACATCATTTGGCACCTCGGCTGTAAACATAACTTTGAACTTGGCATTCAAGTTCAACATGCCATTCATTCATATACTAAAAACATGATACCAATGTTCAAACAAGTCTTGGAGTCCACATGAAATTTTCATAATGTGGAGAAATCTCCATTTAAGTCAAAACATTCATAACATAGCCGAAGAAGGCATGGCAACTCTTATAATGGGTCCAGCTACCCTTCTCCGCTAAAAGATCAAGTGCTTGTCACCGGTGGTGAAGCCAGGAATTTCCTCAAAGATTTTCAAACTTGAAATAAGCAAAAAATAATTCCGACAAAGGGTGTTTAATATACGTTATGTACCTCTAAAACATAATATTTTACCTATATTCACAATGTAATTTACCGACAAAGGGTGGTCAATCAAAGTGTGGCTTCGCTCATGCTTGTCACAGGGTTCGAGTTCGTTACGACCTTATTGACACATCACGTCTTACCACTAAGACCAAAGCTCTGGGGACTACATCGTAGAATTATATGGAGTGCACAAACAATTGGTCCGAATTTCAGGGATCAGTTCAAGCTCCAAGGCCAGGACGAAAGCTATCTGAGCAAAACTCCTTCCCTCCATCACCAAATGGGGGACAATATTTAAGAAAGAACGGAACTTAGTTTAATATAAAATGTAGCATCTATCAAAAGCAATATGAAATTTCAAAGATTCATTTTTACATTCCATTCAAAGGAAATGGAAAAAAGGGCATGTTTTATTTTTTTTTCTTTTAGCATCTGGAGCTTGGATCAAGATTTTAGAATACCTATAAATGATCTCCTATGCCACTTACAATTCATGTGTTTTATTGACAGACATTTTGGAATACCTTTAAATGAAAGCTTATGTTATGATCTCCCGTGGAAAAGGTCCCATAACAAAAATAACATTTGTGATAAACTGCATAATCATATCTTCCTTATTCTGCTAATATATTAGCTTCAAAATAAAGTTTTTCTCTTGAAGGGCGTAAATTGTTAATTAGCTCAATATTCAAATAACACCTGTGGACAAATTGGTATAGCTCATGAGAACCAGTTTATTTCATCCAAGAGAAGCTTCACAAACATCCTACAAAATGTTCAAGACCTTTCTATATATTCAACGTGAAATTCTGAACTTAACAAGTAGATACATTCAAATTATACAGTTTCTTATGGTATTAATACAAATCTTTTAGGAAATTTCAGAATTATGCGAGACTTCCAAATTTGTGATCTCCAGTTTTATAGCTTCTTGGAAGGCATAAACCAATTAGTAGAAAGGTAACACTGCCGAACTACTTTTTAATATATTGCTAGGAATTTTTTTTTATAACCCAAGAAATCACCGAGGACCTAGTGGTGCACGTTCGAAACTGCGCAGATAATGGGCCCACTCTTCTACTCTTCTCCAATTAAATACCAGGCCTTTGTTAGCGACAAGGTTCAAACCTGTGACATGCGTTTTACCAAGACATCACACGTTGCGCTCTTTGTACAAATATCAGATGCTTACAGATGTTAAACTCAAGTGTATTCTCTCTCACCTTTTGTAAATGATGCTATCTCTCTACTGGACTTTATGAACTCGCTGCTGTTTTAAAAGGGAATCAAGGTCCTTTTGTTTTAAAACAGCACATGCATTTTTTAGGGCCTTTTGGTGAAACTTACCTGCATATATGAGAAGTGCTAAAAATACGTCATTGCCATAAGTTGTGTCAAATTGGCTATCCTTTGGCTTATCTTAGATGTTAGATGTCAAAAGTAGCACGCAAACTACACAGCACCAAAAGCATACCTAACTTGGACCCTTCACTTCTATCATTTTCTCCGCCAAAAAAAAAATTACATTTAGCCTTCATAACTAAGCCTTACAGAAAATGCAGGTGATGTTTTTCTTTTAATCCGTAAAATGTAGACGGTTGTTATTTGTATATTAGCCTTTGAACTTATACATGAATCAACATGACATACCGTGACTGTAAATTCCCTAGAGTTAATATTCCAGATTCCCAACATGTAACAAAGTCAAGGGATGTCTGTCATCCAAATTTTGTAGGCAGGTTGCATCCCCTAAATTCTTTTCTAATAAATTATTTGACTTATTCATTTAGGAGAAAGCAGGCTGAAAACCAGTAACAAAAGCTTGGCTAGACGATCTGCTAAGTTATAAGTCTAGAAGGAAAAGAGAGAGCAGAGATTGTGTGTGTGGCTTAGAAGCTTGCACTTAATATATAAATGAAATTAAGGAGTTCACTAATTCTAGATCATTAAATTTGCACACAGGTTGCACCATTATTAGATTTTATTCATAGAAATCCAAGAGGTTGAAGATTTATGAGTCTTACCCTGAAAAAGCACCCAAAAGCTGTCTCGTGAAAGTTACTTGAAGAGAAATTACTTTTTTCCAGAAGCAAATGCCAAGGGATATGAGAGTCCAACTATATCCTTGTACCAATTGCATCTGCATAAAGTAGAAATACAAGAAAAGAAGATGAGAATACAAATCTTATTCGCACAGCGAATTGGATAGTTTATACAAGGGAAGATATCCTATAAGGCTATAATGGAATACAAAGTTATGGACAAGGGATTACTGATCACATTTCATGCATCAGAAAGAAGAGAATTTCACTTGTTGATGTGATATCTACTCCACTGCTTACACTAGAGCAACAGGATTTCACGTGAATGAAAATGAAACAAAAAACTGAAACACAAAAATGTAGCAATAAGACAAAATTTCGAACGTAAACACAAAACACCCACAGGAAACTAAAGAATAAAACCAAACAAAACTTAGTTTTACTTCACAGTAATTACATATTAGAATAGCACCCTCAAAAGGGAAAGTTCACAACTAGGACTATCAAAGAACAAAGTTGATATAACATGAATTCAGTTCAAAAAATGTTGATATGACATGAATCATATCCAAAAAGTTTCTGTATACAAGGTCTTACCGAAAACCTCATCATCTGCAAACTGCTAGCTTTACTTAGTTCTCTCCTCTATAACGGAAGAAAAACAATATTTGTATGCTGGAATCACATTGTTTACTACCACTTCGTCACCGACAAGTAGCCAAAAGTCATTGGCAAAATAATGACAAGATGCAGAATGAAGTAGAATACCTCCTTAGAATAACACAATTTGTTGCAAAACCATTCCAGTTCAATATCAAGACATGATAGTTTTGCTTTATGTATCTTCCTTTAAAAGAAAGGAGAAAATCACCAATAGTCCTTGCACGAACAACTCCCACCCTCAAAACAGTGAAACCGACTGGAATCCCGCACAATAATTCTTCTCTTTTCAATTTGAGAGATATATTTGATCGCAGTGTGACAGTCAACGCAAGTCCGTAGATTCTTAAAAACCTTTATCTGTGTTCCAGGTGGAGTAGAAATAATTCCAAAGGCGACTGCAAGTTTTTCACTGTGATAGGAGAGATTTTGCTCTTTCTGTTCCTCTTCCACATCATGCAGCACATTGTCTATGTCAGGGACATATCCCTCTTCTTTCATTCTCCTCCACAGCTCCCCTAAAAAGTCATATATTTCCTTTGACCTAGGATGTGATTTATCACCGACCAAGAAAACGTAGATTTTTCTCTGCAAATTAATCCAACTTATACCTGGCTTCTTCACCACACCTTTCTCTTCCATGACTTGTCTGATTTTTGCCACTTCAGTCCATTTTCCAGCAGTGGCATATATGTTTGCAATGGTAACATAAGTAGCTGCGTTCTCGGGCTCAATTCCAAATAGTGCTTCAGCAGCTTTCTTTGCTAGTTCAACATTTCCATGGACTCTGCATCCTCCAAGCAAGGAAGCCCACAAAAACTTATCAGGCGTCATTGGCATCTGACTAATAATCTCTTCAGCCTCCTTAAATCTGCCAAATCGACTCAGGAGATCAACCACACAAGCATAGTGGTCTGAAGTATGGGTTAGACAATGCTTGTTCTTTATTGAGTAAAAATATTCAAGCCCTTCATCAACTAAACCTGCATGAGTGCAAGCAGAAAGAACGCCAACAAAAGTAATATGATCAGGCTGAGTACCAGATTTAAGCAACAAGTCAAACAACCGAAGAGCTTCATTAGGTTGGCCATTTTGAGCGTAACCATTAATCAATGAGGTCCAAGAAACTACATCGGGCCTTGGGAGCCGCTTAAATACCATATACGCACTATCTACACTCCCACATTTGGCGTACATATGAACTAAGGTACTTGCTGCAAATGAACAAGGATCAAAGCCAATACGCATCATGCACCCATGTACTTGTTTTCCCAAATGCTCTGTCGTTTGGTGCGCACATGCATTCAAAACTCCAGCAAAAGTAAAATCATTAGGCCTAATTCCCGACTCCATCAAATGTGAAAACAGCAAATAACCTTCCTCCCACCTCCCATCTCCAAAGTACCTATCAATCATAGCTGTCCAAGAAACAACATCCTTATCTTTAGTCCTATCAAAAATATGCCTAGCTTCGTCCACGCTACCACATTTTCCATACATATCACTCAACGCACTCCAAACAACTGCATCAGAATCCAACCCAGTTCTCACAATATGACCATGAATCTCCTTTCCCAAACGTAAAGACTGAATAGAAGCAGAAGCAGCAAGAGCACTCGAGATCGTAAACTTATTACACTTAAAATCCTCATCCCTCTGCATCACTCTATACAGTTCCAATGCACATTCAGGCTTATTATGCCTCACATAACCCGAGATCATCGCGGTCCAAGAAAAGTTATCCTTCTCAGGCATTTCATCGAACAACTTCCTAGCTTCATCAATCAAGCCCAATTTGGAAAACCCAGAGACCATAATATTCCAAGAACACAAATCCCTCTCAGACATTTCAACAAACAGGTCGTGTGCATCAAAAGGTTTATCACATTTGCAATAAAAATCAAGAATCCGATTAGATAATACAACCCCAGGTCTAAAACCTGAACATTTCATACTCCTATGAACTCTCTTTCCCTCGTCAAGAGCCCGATTTTCAGTACACATTCGCAAAAGGGTCGAAAAAGCTGTAGCTGAAGGACGGGTTTCGTGACGTTCGAGCAATTGAATGGCTTCTTTTAAACGCCTTTGCTCGCAAAGAATTTGAAGGGCTTCGTTGAATTTGTTTTCTTTACATAACCGCTTAATCAGTTGGTCTTTGTTTGAGGATTCGAAAAAGGTCTTCTCTTCCAAATGGGTTGTTGCTTTTGCTGTAGAAAAAGATCGAACGGTACACAGTGAATGATTATTAGGTGAAGAAGAAATTACAAGCTTCAGTGATGCTCTAAGATTAGCTCTCATGGTGCAGTAGTTGTTTCCTCTTAGTGATCAAAACTGATCGTTAATGAATAGTGAATTTCAACGATGTTTGGAGTTTCTCTTTTAGGCGCGACAACACTTCTTTTGGATTTTCCTAGGGGTTTAATGATGTTTTTGGGTGTTTTGGGTGAAGTACACAAAGGTATGTCTCGTACTAGGAAAATAATACTGGCACAATACATGGCCAGACTATTAAACTTGTCTCACTTTTGGCTATGACAATTAATCTTGAGTCTATTTTATTTGAACCCTATAACAAGTTTATTACTGTGTCACTTAGATATAAAAAATACATAGATTTTTATAAGTCAAGTACGTGTATATAAGCGCTGTTAACGTGTAATAGTAAAAGAATAAGTTTCTTCCATGTAAAATTATTGTCCACGTAAGAATAAGTCAAACAAATCGGGTTCAAAATTAAAATTCCCAACACATATAGTTACTTTAATCTTTACAGCCCTAAGTAAAAAAAACCTAACCCCACTCCCGTCTCCGTCTATCCTCTCCCCCTTCCAAAATCGATTGCTCCATTAGCAAGAGTGTTGTCTCGAGTTACTCCTTTACCGGTATGTCTCAGGTTACTCTTTTATTGAGATTTTACTTATTTATTAGGGTTTTTGTGTTCGTAATGGTGTTTTTGGGAATTGTAGATACAAAAATAGGTTTTTTCTTCGTTTCTTCGAAACTTGTTGACTGTGCTCATGTGTTGTTTTTTTGGTTCACTTTAGGTTAAAATCATGTCAGTGGACGAATACATTGTTGTCCGCTTTCATCATGGTGGAATATCGAATCTCCGGGTGCGAAATATGTCACTAATGTAGACATAAATCAGTTTTCTATTAATAAAGATCATTTCTCCTTGTTTGAACTGAGGGGGTTGGGTTATGCAACTCTTGGGGAGGGGGGGGGGTGGGGATTATGTCTTTAATCCTAATTTCAAAGAATTTGCCTTGTTAGAAAACGATGAACAACTATTATGTAATATTGTTTGTTACTATATGGAGGGTATTTAGACTTGTACATTTCACATATTGTTGAGATAATTTCTGATAGTGTAGTTCCGATTGGATATTTATGTGGGCCAAATGTTGAAGAAAGTAACAACACAAATAATAATTCATCTAGGACAACAATTGAAGATGGCCCATACAGTATAAATGGAACACAACCTGTTGAAGAGCCTCCACTGAAGAGTTTGAGACTGTTATTGGGGGGGGGGGGGGGGGGGTTGCTGCTGGCGGGAAGATTTTTCTGGTAATGTAGAAGAGGAAGTTGTTGGTGTAGAGAATCTGAACGGTGGAGAAGGGGCCGATGAAGACGAGATTGCTTCAGAAGTATCTAGTAGTGAGTCAGATCTTGATGAACTTCCTGACGAGGATGATAGTGAAGTTGATGAAGAGGCTAGGAACTTCATAAATGGGAGGAGAACCAAAAAGAACACTACTAGAAGGAAGAAACAACCTGAATTATGTAATATGCCAGCACTTCTTTAATTTTGTTGAATGTAGTTTGCTGCACTTACTGGTATTTTTTGGAACTGGATTATGTAATATGCCAACACTTTTTAAAAAATTTAATGAACTAAGCTCGATTCCTTTTCACTACTGTAATATGCACTTCTGTAATTTGCAACACTTCTTTTAGTAGCTTTTACAATGAAGTAAGTTCCATTCCATTCATAAAACTAACTATATTAACTAGCCTAAATTCTAAAGAATTGCAGCAAACACTAAAGAATTACAATTTTTTTTTTAAAAAACAAAGATACATTGCATTGATAAGGCAATATCAATTACACAAAATAGGATCCCTACCATCCCGAGTACAATAACAATGAACAAAAGTAGAGCAACAGTTCCAACACTAACTAGCCCAAATTACAAATAATTTTTCTCAGAAACTTGGTTCAGTCCATCAACAAGAGCAAGAACCACAACAAAGTCATATGATTAAGGCCACCAGTACAACAACAAACATTAATGTGTTCCTCCTTTTTTTTTGCTCGATTTTTTTCTTGATCAAATGCCTTCACTCTCTTCAACAAACCCCATATAAATCTATTCGCTTGCTCAGAAAACTCATCATCAAACCATCTAAAATATTAACATACCCCATTGTCCTTCCAAAAACAATAAAAATTAACTAATATAAATTAATAGAAAATAAAATCGTATAAAGAATATTTTGTGGAATACACTTTGCCAATTTCGCATACGAAGTACCTTTTTCCTGGGTTAGCAACACTCCATGAAATTTTCAGTTCACACGGACGACCACATCGACACCAGTCAATACTTTCGGTATTTTGGGACATTATTCGAACAGAAATTAAGAGAAGTAGCATGAAAGATTACGCCAAAAATTCGACTAAGGAGGATGGAGTGCTTTCAAATTGAAAAAAAGAAGCTTCGATTTTCACTTCTTGATGAAGAATTTAACTCAGTTAAAATGGAGAGAAATTAGGGCTCGAGAGAAGATAACAATGGAGAAAGGGGTTTAAATAAGAAAAATAACGTGAGGTTTGGTTTATTATCGTTGGGATAGTCTATGTCAGCTTTTTTTATAGCCCTCACGCGCTAAACATCTGTGATTCCCATGCAAGGTGGTCTGTGTTTTTTTTGTGTCTAAGTGACACAATAATAACCTTATTATAGGGTTCAAATGGAACAGACTTAAGATTAAGTATGATAGTGGAAAGTGATGATAAGTTTAATGGCATGCCGATGTATTCTGCCAATAATAAATGTATTGGCTTTGATATTATTGGTATAGTATTTTTCAATTTATGTATAATTGATCTTATAACACCCTATTCAATATTATTTTTATACATAGCAAACTTTAACATGAGCAATATCGTGATTTTTAATACATGGATAAGCATGTATAAAGACAGAATTTTTTTATAATACCCTTTTTCAAATCATTTCCAAAGAATGTGGAGGGTATTTTTGTAAACAACTAATTTTCTTTAAAATTATGCAATTCATTTTATTTTTAATATACCAAACCAAAACAATCGATAAAAAATAATCCCATTATAACTAGTTCCAGCATAACTAATCGACATTACTAATCTCATCATTACTAATACACAATATTCAGTGCTATTCTTATACACCCTATCAAACGACCCGAATTGGTCTTCAATACTGTTGAATTTTTGCCCTCATCTGTCCTATGAGTACCATTTTTAACTTTTGATCTTGATATTTTAAGTGGGAGCAAAATTTAAAAGCTATCCCAGAAAATATCATATTTGTGCAATTTTTCGTGTTGTTGGAAAGGAGGGAAGAAAATAGATAAATATTAGGGATTTTTTCATTCTTATACACTATTTGAAACCTTATTATGAAAAACGTTCATGTTTTGATATTTATCCGACCTAAACACATTTTAGTTACAAAATATATACAATCCACCTTAAAAGGCCCCAAATTCATTATTTGTGCCTTGAATCAAGGGATTTAGTTACATCTTTTTCCTTTTTTCTCTCCTCTCGCCCCTCTTCTCTCCAGATTGAACTCATATTAGGGATTTAGAGAATCTAATCCCTCGGAACTCGAGTACCATCACCTTCTTTTTCTCCCCATATCTCATCTTCTGCTACTTCATGGCAAAATATAGAAATCCAAATATCCTAATACATGCCCAATTTTATTGTCCGATGGAGTTATTATGTTAGTAGCTCGAATGGACAATATATATATATATATATATATATATATATATATATATACATACATACATACATACATACACGTGTTGACCCAAGTCACTGCATGGTTTTGAAGATTGACAAATGTCTACTCAGTTGAACCAAGTCCATTAGGGCAAACATACTCGAACAATTCCAGTGGCACAAGAACCGTCTATGTACAAGAGATAAATGTGATTGTGAATTATCCATGAACCAAGAGATTGTATCCTAATGCGAAAAGGTTGAAAATTGATAAGTGGTTAGAGTTCGAGTTCAGCAAGGACAATAACAAAGGGAAGAAGTTGAGATAAACACGAACTCTTCCACCAAGGAAGAGTTGCATTAGAATTGAACAATATATCTCAACGACTGACTCTATAAAGAGTTGAAGCATTCATGTTGAAATCTGATCGCACAAAGGCAGAAGTGAAACAAGAATTGAAAAGCAAAATTCCCAGAGATATTTTGCAAGCAGAATCCTTGTAAGGCTATTGACCAGCTAGAAGAACCAGTTCCATCTGTTTGTCTTTCGAGTCTAGTTGGTTGTAGTAGGTGATTTAATATTGTATCTTTCAGCTTTCTTAGAAGCAATTGTAATAGGTACACACCGTTCAAGTTAGAGTTAACTTGAAGCTTGTCGCAATTAGCTAGAGGCTAGGTTACTACAAAGGGATTAGAGTTAGTCCTAGGTTTACAAACGAGATTATTTTGTAAATGCTGTTTGGCTCAGAGTTGTAGTGAAGAGTTTGGGAAAATCCTACTGAGGAGTAGGTCGTGGTTTTTTTCCACCTTTTGAGCCTGGTGTTTTCCACGTAAAAGTCTTTATGTTTTTACTTTACTGCATTTATTATTCTGTAACAGTAGAAGTTGGAACACCAAGAAGAACCAGGTCCTTCTAGTAAGACATCACTCGAAAAATTGGACACCACACAAATCACCCCCCCCTCTTGTGTGGTATTGAAGTATAAAACATCAATTGGTATCAGAGCGGGTTATCCTTGAAAAGGCTAACACCTTGGAAAAGATCAAAATGAGTGCACCACCTGGAAATTGGGAGGGTCAATCAACTGCAAGGCCACCACTCTTCAATGGCCAGTATTACTCTTGGTGGAAGAACAAGATGAAGGACCACCTGATTGGAGAAGACTATGAACTCTGGGACATAGTCACTGATGGTCCTCTAGCTACCATGAAGAAGACTGTTGAAGGTGTAGATGTACCAAGGACTAGAGCTGAATGCACTGCTGAGGATCGAAAGAAATGGGAGAAGAATGCAAAGGCCAAAAAGTGGCTAGTGTGTGGACTAGGTCCAGACGAGTATAGCAGAATACAAAGCTGCACCACTGCCAAAGAAATCTGGGATACCTTGCAAGTAGCCCATGAAGGAACACCTCAGGTAAAAACATCAAGAGGTACTCTACACTATACTCTCAGTATGAAAACTTCACTATGAAAGAAGGTGAGACAATCCAAGAGATGTACACAAGGTTCACAACCTTGACAAATGAACTTAAGTCTCTTGGTAGAGTCATACTTGAAGAAGACAGGGTAGAAAAAATCCTGACAAGGGTCCTGCCAATTTTTTGGGAAAGCAAAATCACTGCTATCCAGGAATCCAAAAATATGGCAACCCTCAGATTAGACGAGATAATTGGAAACCTTACTGCCTATGAACTCAGAAGGCAAACAATGAAGATGGATGGTCCAAAGAAGGAGAGGAGTCTAGCACTGAGAATCACTGAGGGAGCAGATCTTAAGGAAGATGAGATGGCCATGATTACCAAAGAATTCAGAAACTTTCTCATACGGAAGAAGGGCATCTCTAGAGGAGGAAATTACAACAAAGCAAAAGCTCCAGAAAGGCCAACCAATGAGGGATGCTACAAGTGTGGAAATACTGACCACCTTATCAAGAATTGTCCTCAATGGGAAGTAGAATGGAAAAAGGAGAGATATGAAAGAAGGAACAGGAAGAAGGAACTGGTCCAACCCAAGAAAACCACAACAAAAGCTATGGTTGCTGCTTGGGGGGAAAGTTCAGATGAAGAATCAGAAGATGGTGAGACTGAAGATCAGGCGCTCATGGCAATTGGAGAATCTGATGAGGAATCACATGAAGAACCAGAGGTAAGTATCTCCCATCTTAAAAACAAAATAAAGTTCCTATCTAAAGAAAAACTCTCTAAGTTGCTACTTGATTTCATGGATGATTCTGAAGAAACAACCAAAGAGAAGGATCAACTTTCTAAAGAATGTGCAATGCTAAAAGCAAAATGCATGAACCTGGAAATCAGAGTAAGTGAATCTGAAAAGAAAAACAATGTCTTGTTGAACCAGGTTCATCCACTTGAAACTGAGATTCTAGAACTAAAATCTGAAAACTTAAAACTGAAGCTAGGATCCAGTAAAAAAGTTGTTGATCATTCTCATATTATGTTAGAAGAAAATATGGAAAAACTAAAAGATAAGATGTATGCCAAGGATGAACAGATAAGAACACTTAAAGAAGAACTTGGCAAAGTCAAACATAAATTAGATCGAACTTGTAAATGGAATAAATCCTCTAATGCCTTGACATGGCTTCAAGAGAATCACAGTAGCAACCAGAGAGGGCTTGGCTTTGGGAGTAAATTGCCCAAGTGGGATCCCAAAAGCAAGTATCTCACTCTCCTTGATAATAAAATTTGCACCCATTGTGGTAAGACTGGCCACTACAAAATTGCGTGTACTGCAAAAGAGCAGGCCAGTCGAAGAAATGAAAGTTTTGTTAAAAAGAAAAACTGGCTACCAAATTGGACCAGAAAAAGCTTGATTCATCCATTCTCTCATAGAAAAGGTCCCAAACTAGTTTGGGTTCTTCAAACTAACCCCTGATTTCTTTTTGTAGGTTCAAGTGAGAGGAAGCAACCAAATTTGATATTTGGATAGTGGCTGCTCAAAGCATATGACAGGGAACAAGGAACAGTTCCTTTCACTTGAAAGCCTCAAAGGAGGAAATGTCTCCCTTGGAAATAGAAAGAAAGGTGAAATTATTGGGGTTGGTAAGGTAGGTAAGGATGACACACGTTCAATTGAACATGTGTATCTGATAGATGGCTTGAAATATATCCTGATCAGTGTGTCACAACTGTGTGGCAGAGGTAACCTGGTTGCCTTTACTTCCACAAAATGTTTTGTGATTAACCTGCTTACTAACAAGATTGTTTTGCAGAGAAAAAGAGTGAATAACATCTATGTCATAGACTTGTCCACACTATCTGAAAATGAACTCACTTGCTTAAGTGTGTTGGACAGTGATCCCCTCCTGTGGTATAAAAGACTTCGTCACGCAAGTCTAAATCAGCTAAACAAACTAGTCTCTAAAGACTTAGTGGTAGGGCTTCCTAACTTTAAGTTCAAGGAAGACAAAATTTGTGAGGCATGTTCAAGGGGGAAGCAGGTAACATATTCTTTCGAAAGTAAGAAAATGGTCAGTCCCACCAGGACGTTGGAACTGGTTCATATGGACCTATGTGGTCCTATGAGAACTCTGAGCAGAGGTGGTAAGAAATATGTAATGGTGCTAGTTGATGAATATTCAAGGTTCACTTAATCCTTGTTTTTGACATCTAAGGATGAAGCATTTGATATGTTCATCCCATTTGTTAAGAAAACTCAAAATCAGTTAGGAAATCAACTAGCATCAATAAGATTTGATCATGGTACTGAATTTGAGAATGCAAAGTTTGTTGAGTTATGTGACGAACATGGTATCAATCATAACTTTTCTGCCCCTAGAACCCCACAACAAAATGGGGTTGTTGAAAGAAAGAATAGAACTCTTGAAGACATGGCAAGAACCATACTTCTTTCTAGAAAACTACCCCACAACTTCTGGGCAGAAGCAATAAACACTGCATGCTACATAATAAATAGATGCATGACTAGGCCTCTGGTAAAGATAACTCCTTATGAATTACTTAAAGGTAGAAAGCCCAACATATCCCACCTTAGGGCTTTCAGATGCAAGTTCTTTGTGCACAACAATGGCAAAGATTCCCTAGATAAATTTGATCCCAGAAGTGATAGGGGAGTATTCTTGGGATATTCATCACATAGCAAAGCTTATAAAGTGTACAATAAAAGAACTATGTGTGTAGAAGAGAGTGTGCATGTTGTATTTGATGAAACTAACACTCTTTCTGAGAGACAGGAACCAGAAGACGAGGAGCTTGGACTGGTGAGAAGAAGTGAACACATTGAAGCAAATATGGAAGATGGAAATGATGGACCAAGTCCAACTACCCCAAGAAACATGACATGGGGAACTCAACATCTGCACCCTGGCCCTGATCCTGTTCCACAACAACAAGACACCATGGAACTATCTAGAAGTAAGCAATTGGTGCTCAAACCACACAGTACAAGAGTTCTCACCCTCTTGAGAACATCATAACAGATTTGGCATCTGGAATCAAAACAAGATCCTCCTTGAAAAATCTGTGTGCGTTTGATGCCTTTCTATCCTTGATTGAACCAAAGAACATTGGTGAAGCCCTACAGGATGCTGACTGGGTAAATGCCATGCAAGAGGAGCTAAATCAATTTGAAAGAAGTCAAGTATGACACTTAGTACCCAGACCACTAGACAAATCAGTGATTGGCACAAATTGGGTCTTCAGGAACAAGCTCGATGAGGATGGAACTGTTATAAGAAACAATGCTAGACTGGTTGTTCAAGGATACAGTCAAGAAGAGGGAATTGACTATGATGAGACCTTTTCCCCCGTGGCAAGACTAGAGGCAATCAGACTTCTTATAGCATTTTCTGCACACATGGAATTCACTCTCCATCATATGGATGTTAAGAGTGCCTCTCTCAATGGCTATCTGAAGGAAGATGTATTTGTCAAACAGCCTCCAGGTTTTGAAAGCAAGGAGTCATCTGGCCACGTATACAAACTTGACAAGGCTCTCTATGGTCTCAAACAAGCACCTAGATCATGGTATGAGCGACTATCAAAATTCCTGCTAGAACATGGGTACAAACGAGGCAAAATTGACAGCACCTTGTTCTTAAAGGAAAAGGGTAAAGAATGCAAATATATGTGGATGATATCATATTTGGGGCGACTTCTGAAAAATTGAGTAAGGAATTCGCTATACTTATGGGGAGTGAGTTTGAGATGAGTATGATGGGTGAGCTAAACTTCTTCTTAGGCTTGCAAATCAAGAAAAACTCAAATGGAACAATGATCCATCAACAAAAGTATGTGAAAGAATTGCTCAAGAAATTTAAAATGGAAGACTCAAAGGAAATAAACACCCCCATAGCCACAACCACAAAATTAGATGTGGATGAACTTGGTTCATCAGTTGATCAGAAGCAATACAGATGGATGATTGGGTCTCTATTATATCTCACTGCCAGTAGACCTGATATTGTGTTCAGTGTAGGACTGTGTGCTAGGTTTCAGGCAAATCCAAAGGAGTCCCACCTAACTGCAGTGAAGAGAATTTTGAGATATCTGAAAGGCACCACTGATTTGTGACTTTGGTATCCTAAAGGTAGTAATTTCGACCTTGTAGGATATGCTGATGCTGATTATGCAGGTTTCCTGGTTGACAGGAAAAATACTTCAAGCATGGCTCACTTTTTGGGCTCCTGCCTTGTGTCTTGGGCCGCCAAGAAACAAATTCAGTAGCTTTGTCTACTGCTGAGGCTGAATATGTGGCTGCAGCCTCATGCTGTGCTAAGTTGCTATGGATCAAGCAACAACTCATGGACTTTGGTATAGATGTGGGATGCATTCCTATTTCCTGTGATAACACTAGTGCAATTAGTATGACCAAGAACCTGATTCATCATAAGAGAACTAAGCACATAGATGTTAGACACCACTTCCTTAAGGATAACTATGAAAAGGGAATGATCTCAATTGAATTTTGTGCTACTGACAAGCAAATTGCAGATATCTTTACTAAAGCACTGAGTAGGGAGCATTTTGAGAGAAACATACTTGAATTAGGGATGATTAAGATCACCTAAATGAAAAAAAAAATGAAAAAAAGAAAATGAATTTTTTTTTGGCTATAAACACTAACATAGATAATCAACCAGACTAATCATTGCTCAGTATCATGACTTTACTGCCATACTCTCTTGCCATGTATTAATATGATTCCCTGGTTGCTAATGATGTTTTTCTATCTTTGTAAATTGAGGCAAATTAAAGACTTTAACACGATGAACCTGGTTCATCGCTGCTGGTTCATCTGACTGACAAGGTACGTGCTCATCTCCATACATTTATTGAAATAATTATAGTCACACATGAGCAGGACTCTATCCTTATTTGGTTCAATTCAAATTCTCAGTACCTATCCTAAAATGAACTAGTTTCAAGAAGTCCCATCGCTACTCAATTAGCCTAGATTTAGGGGATTCTTAATTGTCTAATCAATGACACTCCTACATCGATTAGTCTCCCTCTTAATTAAATGTTCTGCCCGTTGTATTATTCCTAGACACATCTTATAAAAAGGTCATCATTACCTCCCCTCTTCATAAGATAACAAGTAGAACCAAGTTCTTCATTCTTCTAAAATCAAAACTGATAAAATATTCGTCTCTCCCTAAAACGTTCATAACAATGTCTTCACCACCCCCTGCTTCTTCTTCATCTTCATCATCCATACATGACTACGATGGAGGACGTGAAGATTCTGAGTCAAATTCCTCATATGTATACAGTTCACAATCTCCAGTCAGATCTTCAACCCCTGAAAATCCTGTAGTTCTTGAACCCACATCTTAACCCTACTCCAGCCCCCAGGGAACGAAGAGTGAAAGTTCTTGCAGTAAATCTGTTGCTTCTGGCTCTCGTGCAAAATTCTTGGAGAAAATTCTTAAAGCCAGCGAGGTTCCTGAGTCTGAATCTTCAAGTGAATCCTTCAAATCCGTTAATGAGGATGAAGCACCAGGTTCATCCAGTTCTGAGCAAGGTAATCTTGAAGTCAATTCTAAAATTGCTACTATTGAAAATAGGTTTGTGTTGGTTGGGTCAGTTGTTGATGTTGAAGTGCCTGATAGGCGGAGAAAATTGGGGAAAGATAAAATTCTTGAGAGAGAGGGAGAAGGAAGTTTTGTAAGGGGATCTGGGGAGGACGGTACCACTTTGGCTATCTGTGGTCTCGTTCCTGAGATTGTTGAAGAAGGTGTCACTAATTTAGGGGGAAGTGTTGATGAGGAAGAAACAATAGGTCTAGAGAGCTTACGAAAATTAGCAAATGAACCTGGTTCATCTATCGAGGAGACACTAGCTGAGATGCTGATGAAGCTGCGGGAGTCTTATAAACCCAAAAAGAAGAGATCTCAAACGTTCAAGAAAGTCACTACCCCAGTTCCTCCAAAGAAAAGGAAAGCTTCTGTATCTGTTGATGCTCCTGCCCCAAAATTTTGTGCTACACGAAGTGCTGTTCGACAAGGTGAAGAAGAGTTAGAAAGGGCTCTGAGAGAGAGCAAGAAAAAGAAAGCTTCAAAGGGAAAGGCAAAGGTAGGAGAGCCTATTGAGGCTGTAATTGTTGATGATGATACGATGGACTTGGTCCATCATGAGGAGCAGCTTGCTCCAATTGTGGTTGAGACACCCAAGCCCAAGAAGGCTAAGGCTTCTTCAAAGAAGTCAGCTGTTGTGTCTGCCACACCCTCAAGCACTGCTAAAAGGTCCAGGTCCAAGGCCAAGAAAGTGAAGGTTGTTGAAGAAGAAGAAAAAGAACGGAGTGGAGGAAATGAAGAGATGTCTGGTGAGAATACTGACAAACTCACCATGTTTGGCAAGCGTAAAATTCTGAAAGGGAAGTTGGTGAAAGATCTTGAGGAACCTGGGGTGCTGTATCTGCTGGATACACTGGATGTGTAGGGGTGGAAGGACATGGTCCTTCACTTGGAAGGAAGGCTGGCAAGGAACGAATTGGTGGAGTTTATGGCCAATGTAAGTTCTAAGAATGGCAGGGTGACCTCCACAGTCAAAGGAATTCAGATCACTTTTGATGCAAAGGAACTGGGAGAGATTCTGAACATACCTGCTGAGGGCTACGATGATTACACTAGGCACTACGATGGAATGGCCTCAGCTCTCAACATCACCAAATTCTTTTGTGAAAATGAGGAGGAAGTTGAGCCCAGGCCAGTGTTCAAAAGTGAAATGAGGCCCCAACACAAATTATTCTTTGAATTCATGATCAAGTTCCTGCTGCCAAGACAAAAGAGAATGCACATTGCCAACTATATGGACTTAACGCTTATGGAATGCTTGTATAGGGGTAAGCAGATTAACTGGCCAGCTTTCATCATTCAGCTCTTGGACAGAGCTGTAAATGGAACCAAAGTATACTCTATTCCTTATGGCTTTATTTTGACGGCTGTACTTGCCCACTTTGAGGTTCCTGTGAAGAAAGCTGAGATGACTAATGCTAAGGATTATTTTGGGAAGAACACTTTGTTGACTTGTGATTATATTGTCAATGTTCCGGAAGATGAACCTGGTTCATCTAGGAAGAAGCCAGTCAATAGCAAAGTCAGGTCATTGGTGCAGGAAGGAGAGATAAAGGATGAGGAGATCCTTAGATTGAAATCTCGCCTTCATGAGGTGGAAGCTGAGCGGGATGCTCTC
Organism: Nicotiana undulata; assembly: GCA_005239495.1. Taxonomy (NCBI): domain Eukaryota; kingdom Viridiplantae; phylum Streptophyta; class Magnoliopsida; order Solanales; family Solanaceae; genus Nicotiana; species Nicotiana undulata. The sequence goes on from ML300191.1 coordinate 39,432, forward strand.
AGAGTTGAACTAGCAAAGGAGAAGGAGAAAAATGAAGGTGTTCTTCAACAAATGCTTTCTCTCCTTCAAGCCAAGAACCCAACCTCATCTGCCCGTACCCAACCTTAGGATGTCCAGAGCTACCAAACACCCCTCTCAATGCCCAGTTCGGGATTTGTTCTGTTTATGTTTTTTGTTATGTTTTGCTCATGGTTATGACTTTTTTAGTTCTTTCTGTGTATGGTGTTTGATTACTGACTAATCCATGAATTTTGCTTTTGTTAGTTATTGACTTTGTCTCAGTTTCTTACGTAGCTTATATTTATTGGTTTCTTTTGATGATTAAATCATGTTTGCACCTGCAGTTGCCTCAATGGACATGAGTAATTGTTAACAAACTCTGGTAAGTTTATCATTTTGCAGCTTTTCGATGATGCAAAAAGGAGGAAGATGTGCTTTTCAAATTTCAAATTTCAAACTGTTGTGATATTTATAACCTAATGAACCTAGTCTCTTTATGATAAATGCTTAAAACCATACAAAGTGTTTGAAGTGTATGCAGGGTTAAGCACGAAGTTTGTCATCATCAAAAAGGGGGAATTTGTTTACCCAAGTCACTAAATGGTTTTGAAGATTGATAAATGTCTACTTAGTTGAACCAGGTCCATCAGGGCAAACATACTTTAACAATTCCAGTGGCACAAGAACCGTCTATGTACAGGAGATAAATGTGATTGTGAAGTATCCATGAACCAAGAGATTGTCTCCTAATGGGAAAAGGTTGAAAATTGATAAGAGGTTAGATTTCGAGTTCAGCAAGGACAGTAACAAAGGGAAGAAGTTGAGATAAACACGAACTCTTCCACCAAGGAAAAGTTGCATTAGAATTGAACAATATATCTCAACGACTGACTCTATAAAGAGTTGAAGCATTCCTGCTGAAATCTGATCGCACAAAGGCAGAAGTGAAACAAGAATTGAAAAGCAAAATTCCCAGAGATATTTTGCAAGCAGAATCCTTGTGCGACACAAAGGCTACTGACCAGCTCTAAGAACCAGGTCCATCTGTTTGTCTTTCGAGTCTAGTTGGTTGTAGTAGGTGATTTAATATTGTATCTTTCAGCTTTCTTAGAAGCAATTGTAATAGGTACACACTGTTCAAGTTAGAGTTAATTTGAAGCTTGTCGAAATTAGCTAGAGGCTAGGTTGCTACAAAGGGATTAGAGTTAGTCCTAGGTTTACAAAAGAGTTTATTTTGTAAATGATGTTTGGCTCAGAGTTGTAGTGAAAAGTTTGGCAAAATCCTACTGAGGAGTAGGTCGTGGTGTTTTTCACCTTTTGAGCCAGGTGTTTGCCACGTAAGAATTTCTATGTTTTTACTTTACTGCATTTATTATTCTGTAATAGTAGAAGTTGGAACACCAAGAAGAACCAGGTTCTTCTAGTAAGACAGCACTCGAAAAATTTGACACCACACAAATCACCCCCTCCTCTTGTGTGGTATTGAAGAATAAAACATTAACACGCAAGTGGGTCAAGAAGCTGGAGGGAACGAGAGGGAGTCCCCGATCTCTATTTCCCCAAGTGGGTCAAGCGAAGCATTGCCTTCGCTCTGGGGAACCTCGAGCCTAGTTTCTGCACCAGCATCGATTGCATCCTTGGTAGCCTTCCCGCCTCGAGGTGAAGTATCCTCGGATTTTTCTGGCTCGAGCTCATCAGGATAAGGCAAAGCAATTTCGACTCTCGCCAGCCCGGTGGTTCCTTGAATCCCTGTACCAGCTCGCACACGAGTCTCAAGTCCGAAATCTTCTTCTTCTTCTTCTTCATCTTCAGCCACATCCCTCAGCCGTTTGATTGACTCCATAGTCATGGGGGTGACTTCCTCTCTAGGCTTACGGGACCTCCTAGCCGGTCTTTTCTTTTTCGGACTCGGGGAGCTTGGGGCCTTTTTTCTTTTCTTCTCTTTGGCCTGCATCGAGGCTGGCAAAGGAATAAGTGCCTTCTTCAGCAAAGAGGGGTCTCATTGCTACGTCTTTCCCCAGGCCTACAAAAGGAAAAAGATGAGTAAATCCTATGCAAAACCCGAATGAAAACTGTTCTAAGAAAAGAAGATTACCATGGTTACGGGCCTCCCACCGACCCTTTGATAACTCCATTCAAGCACGCTCGGAGTAGGACTTTTGTAACACTAAACCCTCGACCCATTGCTTCAGGTCTGGGATCACCTCTGGAACGACGACCACACCTACAACACAATGGTTTAGATGTGGAAGGAAGATAAGAAGCAAAACAGCAAAGTCAGATATTCAGTGTGAAACGGTACTTATGCTTCATGTTCCATTTTTCAGGGAACGACACGTCTTTGGCAAGGATTAGGTTCGAAGTCTTTATTCAGACAAATCTGCCCATCCAACCTCTGTCTCGAGTCTTGTCTATGCTCGAGAACATGGGTTTGGTGGCTCAGCGGTAAAGCTTGATCATGCCTCCACGATAAAGTCGGGGGTTGTAGAGGCGCATGAGGTGATCGAAGGTAAAAAGATGCCCCTCGATCTTGCTTTCAAAGAATCGGAGGAGGATCACGATCCTCCAGAACGACGGATGGATTTGGCCTATAGTGACGTCATACCTCTTGCAAAAGGCGACGATGATAGGGTCTAAGGGACATATTGTGAAGGGGTAAGTATAGACACTCAGATACCCCTCCACATGAGTTGTGATGGATTCCTCTGGGGTTAGGAATTACTACATCCTTGCCCACCCAGTTAAACTACTCTTTCACCTTCTCGAGGAGATCTTCTGTGATCGTGCATATGTACCTCGACATCGGTTCACATCGACCCGATGTCGAGGGTGTATTCTCCACCTTGAAATCAACAGCAGTGGCACACTTTGTCGGAGCGAAGTACTCAAGGGGATGTTCCGTCGCGGCTACGGCGCCGACGGACTTTGATGAAGAAGCGGTTTCCTTGTGCGGAACGATTTTTGAAGTTTTAGCCATTCTTATATTTAGAGAAGAATGAAACGGGGGAAGAACGCTTGGTGTTTTGCGATGAAAAAAGTAAGGAAATTCAGAGATCTGAAAATATAGAGCTCTCAAGAAGGCAAAGATTTTGAAGATTAGAGTGAAGAAGATTTGTAAGTAAAGTTTGAAAGATGAAGAAAGATGCATTTATAGGTTGAAGACGATGGTTCGGTACCGGTAGTGGCCGACCATCGACTGGAACGCATTGAATGCCTAGACAACTGTACCGACGGAACATTTCAGCCACCTCTGCCGCTTACGTCATGATAAATCGAGGGGATGCTCGAAGACTCAATTCGTTTCTTGTCGTCATACCCCGAGAAGCGAGGGGACTATCTGTATACGGTCAAATTTGGGCTTGCCTAATTTTGTGTGAAAGATCGGAGTCGGGGCGACAAACTAAGTCTCGACCTCATATTGTATCGAGTCTTGACACGGAGATGGACCACCAAACTCATGAATCAATGACTGATCAAGATCGAACTCGGCCATGATCGAGATCGAAGCAGGATAGGCAATGAGCGAGATCGAAGGGAGCCTGCCTGGTCGAATAATAGGAAACCAAGATATCCGTGACCGAGCAAGGATCATGGTGGAAATCTCGACACATATCAAGTGAAGATCAGTTATTTAACCAATCATAGGATTTCTTTCAGTATTTGGAATTGTACCATAAGTAGAATTCTTCTACTATATAAAGGGGGTACTAATTATTTTGTAGGACATTCACGCATAACAAGGCAACACATTACATTTTTCTCTCTTAAAACTCTGTTGTTCAGGTCATACTTCCTATTACGCATACTCAGTTGGTTCGAGAGCGGTTTAGCTCGAGGGACACAATTGTTCATCATATTGGTTTGCTTTATTTTACTACTAATTCCTAACATTGATTTTTATATATATCAGTTTGTGCCATGTGAAATCACATATCCTTAAAATCACTTATAAGTTTAATTGTTATCCAACTTTGACGGTAAACAGATCAAAATGCAGAAAAGCAAATATAAAGGGCAAAACGAGAAACCTAAACATTTCTATACTCAACGCAAAGATATAATGATGAAAAAGATGAAAACCGAGCACTAAAATTAGTAGTAATAGAGAAGATCTAACTAGCAAATAACATTTATATAATTATCATTTGCATAATATGAAAAAAAGGGAGTAGATTTTCGAACACATATGGAACACACATACACACGTATGTGAAAAATGATTAAACGAATATTAAATTCAGAATCCAAATATTTAAAAGTACAACAAATCTAATTCTAAAAGTATAAATATTGAATCCATCTCTAACTACACATCTCCTAATCATTATTAATCAACTCTTTTTTGCTGAATCCAAGTAAATCATCCAGTGTGGTGATCTTCCGGAAAAGAAAAGACATATGATCAACAGGATATGGATATAAACGGTCCACATATTCAGGAAGCTCAATCATCAAATTGGTAAATTTTTTCTTGATAGGATCGTAAGTGTAAAATAAGTGGTCCGTCTCCATTATTACACTTACAAAGCCAAAGCAATAGAATAACAACTCACCAGAAGGGAAGTTTCCAATAGGTGTAGCCATATAAAAGTGTTTATCTACTTCAGCTGGCAAATCAATAGTGATTTTATTCCATATAGAATTTTCATGATTTTCTAACACCCAAATATCCAAAACCCAAGAATTAGGATTCTTCCACTGTGTATAAGATAGTGCTAGGTGCCCTTCAAATTGACCTAATCTTCTAATTGGTAAGCTTGTTGGAGGGTTTATAGTGGTGAAATTTTCTTTGTGGACATCAAAAGCTATAATAAATTGTTCTCGCCAGTTACAACATGTCCAAAAGATTACCCCATTTACAAAGTAATATTGATCATTGACAGAAATTCTGGATACTATTTCTGGAACATCTTTCCTTCTCCATTTCCATGTCGATTGTGAACTTGGATTCAGAGTGAGGATCTTGTAATCTAGTTGCGAACTAGCTTTAAGCAATTTGTACACATTATCCACAGGGTCGAAACCAAGTGCATACCAACTTCTAGAACCTTCAAAATATACACGGGAAGGGAAAAGCTCCATAATCTCACAATTAAATATATTAAAAAGTGAAACTTTATTGCCCGTGTAAAGGCAAGCAAGCCCGTTTAAAACTGGAGTAATATTTTTATAACGAAAATAGGGCATGCTTAATCGTTGAACAAATGTTTCCTGCAAAATAGAGACAAATTCAAGGTATAAGTGTATGTGTATGACCAGAGAGGAATCTAGGATTTTTATGACACGGGTGCACTACTAAAGAAAGGAGAAAAAAGAATATTAAGAGGGATTTAATCCCTGTTTTTCTAGGTAAATAAGTCAACATTCAACCAAGTGCACCATTTAGACTTTTTGAAGCATGAGTGTCAGCAAATAATATTTGACCAATTCTAAAAATATTTACATAAAATACCTAATTTGATGGAGAGACCATGAATTCACATTATTTGCTTATAAACCCGCCCTGTGTATGACATTCTATTTAAGATATCTACAATTAAGTTTTGTTCTTTATATGTACATATTTTTATTTTCTTTTCTCTTTCAAACACAAATTTACATTTATGTCGCTGTTACACTCTTTCACACACGTATATTTAGATCCAAATCATATGCAATATTATCTTAGAGGGAAATTACTGAAGCCTTAAATTCAAAGGGTCTTTGTTGATTCCGCTATTTAAGAGGATCTGATTATAGCTTTTTCTATTTCTATAGTTGTGATAGTAATATCATAGCAGAGGCTAAGGCAGCAAAGTTTGGAGGTAAATGGTGTAGTCAAAATGGATATAGTCATTGTAGATAGGCTGGCAGAAGGAGAAACAACTAATGTGAAGATGAAAAAAGCGATAGACAGAACTTTCTTCATAGTTAAACAAATCAAAGCTACTGTCATACATTGCTTCAGAGAAGATAATCAAGTAGCGGATTATCTTGCTAAGTTAGCTACCACCAAATCATAGAAGGGTGTTTCATTCATTCCAATAACTGCCCATCAATGCAAAAGAACCTTTCCTACTTCATAAATGGCAACTTACTAGTATAAGAATAATGTATGAAAAGTCAAATTTCTTTGTTAGTTAATTTTGTTTTTACTTTCCGGAAGGAGGGTGTATATATATATGAACCTCCTGTCCTTCTTTTGGGGTGATTGTATCACCGTTGTTGTATTTTCGAGGTAATGTCTAGCTCCCCTCTTGCGCTTTTTTTAATACAACACAACCTAGACAGCTGTTTGAGCAACATTATTTTGAAAAAACAACAACTGAACATCTCCATTTACACTAGTATTCACAATAATATTTTTTCCTCCAAAAAAAAAAAAATCCCAGTAATATTTGAAACCGTACCCTTTGCTTCTACCGAATCGTCCCTCCCCAAATCAAAATTAATCAGCAGCCGAATAATCTCGACATAAATATATTTTGAAAATAATGAGTCTCTTGGTTTGTATCGGTTGAGATATGATTCAAAAATACAATCAACAAACTGTTCATCCTATTAATTCGAAAAAGTACTCCTCTGTTCCACGATTGTTTATGTGAAAGTGACAACTATTTGGAGTGTATACAATATCTTTAAAGATATTAAATTGTTAATTATTGTAACTTATAAATACCTCTATCCCAAATTCACACAAGTAAAGGAAGGAGATGCACTCACCGTCTTTAAATCTTGGATTTGCTCGTCGCGTCTTACATTAATGGATGCGTAAAAGAGGCCTTTCTTCATTGAATTATGGATATTGAGGAGTATGCAGGCGGAAGGCCTATGTGATTTCACGAATTCAGGCTGGAGAATAATTGAGGACCAAGATTTTGATACACACTTCAATCGGTCCAAAGCCTTAACGGATAGCCAACTTAGAATTTCAAACACAATTTCAGATGGGATTTCTTTCAATTTCTCCATCTTCTTCTTAAATTCTACGTGCACGGCCATGCGGTTGAAGCTGTTTTATAATGTGAATATATTCGACGAGGAAAGTATGTATATAGAAGGGAAGAAGTTATATTATGACCTATTTTCTTTTCCTGAAAGTTAGGAGTGAGGACCTCTATCTTTCTTGGAGAACAAGTTTTGCCCCCTTAACTCTATTATTATTATTATTATTATTATTATTATTATTATTATTATATATTTGGCCAATTTGCATATATTATGGGATTTTTAACAAACAGTCGACCGAAAATTACTTTTTACTTTTTCTAGCAGGTAATTGTAGGTATATAAAAATTATGAAATTAAATTCATAAATAATTTGAATTATATTTTAAAATTCAAAGTATATTGGTCTAAATAAATGATATGGACTAATATAATTGAATTAATTATATAGGTCCAATATATATGGGTTAAACAAAATAGTCTTAATCCATTGGGCTAGCCCATTTAGTTGGGCTACAAGTGTTGAGCCCACTTTATTAGGCCCAATATGCCATCTTCCTAGAGGCTCAGTTTGGTGCCACGTGTCAAATGACGTGGCGCGCGAAGTCAAGCGAAATAGCCAATAGGATTATGGCACGTGTCAAAATGACAAGACATGCCAAGTCACATTAAAAGGCTAATGAAATCGCGCCACGTGTGCAAGTGACATGTTCTAGCCAATCAAATGCGGCCATGTCACACTTCAATTTAATTGGTCGGAAAGAGTTTGTTCTTATCACAACTCCTCCCTTCCACAACTATAAATAGGGATCTTCATAACCCAGAAAAGGGACCAAAAGTTTTAACAAGAAGCAAGCAGAGAGCTCGTGGATCAAACACCGCAGATTTCTCTACAAGCTACAAGTTCAAGCATTCAAGCACTCAAGCTACAAGTTCAAGTTCAAGTCAAGATCAAGAACGAAGGCAAATCAAATATCAAGGCGTTCGAGATCAAGTTATTTGTTCGTGATCAAATCCGAACCCAAGTTCAAGAAGGAGATTCAAGATTAAGCTTTACAAGCCCTTGAATCAAAATCAAAATCAAGTTCATCAAGATAGTATACATTCTTGAAGAATCAGAGGAATACCCTAGAGATTGTACCACTTTCATTTATTGAAATCAAATACTACATTTGTTACGCAATTTTCCGATCTTGATTATTTATTTTTCTCGACGCGAAAATTTGTTGTTACAAATTTCTGGCACGCCCAGTGGGACCATCTCTACCTCTCATCTCTTCAAATTACTAAATTTCAAGAACACAGAAATGGCTCCTAAGAAGATCAACTTCAATCTCACTACTGCTAAGGCTATAAATTCCAAGTTTTCCTCTGATGTTGAAAACTTGCTGGATGCTACTATGGAAAGCGTAGGACCTATCACTAGGAACAAGCAAACTTGCTGGAACAACAAGCAGTTCAAATACCGTCTGCATCAGTTCCTATCTTTGATTTTCAATCCTCAAAGGGGGAAAGATCATTTCCAACTGAATTGGAAGAAGGGACGAACATCGCTGAGATTATTGAGAAGACATTGGCTCTACTTAGCCCATCTTGATCTAAGAATCTCATCACACAGGATGATGATGATGTCTTGATCACAGGATCTGCTCAAAGCACTCCACGTGAGTTGTTCCACTCAGAGTATGCTATAAGAGAAAATCCATGATTTGCTTCACTATCCACAACAGTCATCCAAGCAATGGTGACTACCACTTCAACTGTTGAAGAACAACTCGCAAATTTAACAAAGGCAATTGAAGGGTTGGCAAAGCATATGCAAGATCAAGATAATCAAATTGTTAAGCTGACGGATAGAGTTGGAAGCATGATGGAGGGAGATTCAAGTCATGCACCTGGAAAGCTCCCTGTGATGCAAGATAAAGGAGATTCATCTGCAAGGCATACAACGACTCCTAAAGAATTTCAGATTTCATCTGATGGGGTTATTCCCATTGACCAGTTGAAAGACTTCATTATGGGAACCATCAAACACAAGTATGATGTTGCTGCCAAGTCTTCTCTCGCATATGAAAAGCCATACACTGCGAGAAATGATAGTTTGAAGATGCCTGCAGGTTATCAACCCCCAAAATTTCAACAATTTGATGGAAAAGGAAATCCAAAGCAACACATTGCACACTTCGTTGAAACTTGTAATAACGCTGGAACCTATGGAGATTATCTTGTCAAGCAGTTTGTCCGTTCCTTAAAAGGAAATGCTTTTGATTGGTACACTGATCTCGAGGCTGGTTTCATCGATAGCTGGGAGCAACTCGAACATGAATTTCTCAACCGCTTCTATAGCACAAGGCGAACCGTAAGCATGGTTGAACTCACAAACACACGTCAGTGGAAGGATGAACCAGTTGTTGATTTCATCAATCGATGGAGGAATGCAAGCCTCAATTGCAAAGACAGACTTAGTGAAGCCTCTGGAATAGAAATGTGTATTCAAGGAATGCATTGGGGACTTCGCTACATCCTACAGGGTATCAAGCCTAAGTCTTTTGAAGAATTGGCTACACGTGCTCATGATATGGAGTTAAGCATGTCTTTTAGTGAAAATCAAGGGCCACCAGTTTATGAACCTCGCAAAGTGAAGGACAAGCAAGAAACGAAGAAAGTAGGCAAGTTTTTGCCGAAGTCTGAGAGCAAGGAATCAATGAATGTCAATGCCTCACCATTAACGGTCACTACAAAAGTGAGTAAGAAGCAAAGTGTAAAGACAACGTCCTTACCAGATAAAGTTGGACGAAAATTAACTCTGAAGGAAATGCAAGCGAAAGAATATCCATTCTTGGACTCTGATGTTCCAACAATTTTTGAGGAACTCCTTGAATTGAAACTCGTTGAGTTACCTGAAATGAAGCGGCCAGACGAAGCTGGAAGGACTAATGATCCGAATTATTGTAAGTACCATCGGTTGATTGGCCACCCTATTGAAAAGTGCTTTATCTTCAAGGAGAAAGTCATGGACTTGGCCGCTGAAGAAAAAATCTTGCTAGAGGATGAGAAGGAAAGTGTGAACAAGTCTCTGTCGTTTTTGGTTCGCATGAGCCCGTTGTCCTTTGCAATTTTGTCGAAGTACACGAATGTGATGGCGTCCAAATTGCATCATCACCAAATATGATTAAATTTGGTGACTTTGAACCTATCGATGTGAGCAAAACATTGCTTCTCCCTATAGTGAGTGAAGCAGTAGTGGAGGAAAAATCTCAAGAGGAAAGTGAATCATGTGATGGTCAAAATGATGATGAAGGTTGGACTCTTGTGACTCGGNGTGAAGGAAAAATATCAAGAGAAAAGTGAATCATGTGATGGTCAAAACGATGATGAAGGTTGGACTCTTGTAACTCGGCGAAAAGGCTGCAAAACAAATTCGCAAAGCGAATCCAATAAGCAATTGACTAGGGGGGAAATGGTGAAAAGACCCAAGAAGAAAATGATAAGTAAGAATTAGAAGAAAACAGAAATGGAGGAGAATCGTTATCAAAGGCTACGTCGTCCAGTGACATTGTATGAATTCCTACCAAGCTGGTTACACATGAAAGCTTCCTGTGAAGGTATCAAGGCCTCATGTTGTAAGGTAGAGGAAGAAGAGACAAAGAAGGAAGATGCATCATCGTTTCCACCTCCCTTGTCTTAAAAACTCACTGAGAAGCTCTCCGAAGAAGTGGATACTTGTGATGCAAAGATCACATTTACTAATGATGATCTTTTTCTTGGTGAAATACCCATAATTCGTCCGCTATTTATGGTTGGATTTGTGCGTGAGCGGAGAATAAGTAGAATTTTAATTGATGATGGATCTGCCGTCAATATTCTCCCAATTCGTACTGTCAAAGAGCTGGGCATACCGATGGATGAACTACGTGAAAGTCATTTGATGATTCAAGGGTTCAATTAAGGGGGAAAAAGAGCTATAGGGACTATCAAATTGGAAATAAATATGGGAGATTTGCATTCGAGTGCATGGATGCACGTGATCGATGCAAGGACCTCATATAATATCTTGTTAGGAAGGCCATGGATGCACGAGAACAAAGTGGTCTCGTCCACCTACCATCAATGCTTGAAGTACTGTGAAGATGGGGTCGAAAAGAAGATAGTCGCTGATGATAAGCCCTTTACCGAGGCTGAATCATACTTTGCCGACGCGAAATTCTACTTAAAGAATTACGTCTCAAAGGAGGTTAAAGTTGATGACGTGATGTTGAGCGAAAATGTTGAAAAGAAGGTTGATGTCACAACTAGCAAGGCAAAAATCACGATTGAAAAAGGTCAGGTGCTTTATGATAGGAGCAAGATGAATGAGGCATCTTCAAGTAAGAAGGGGACTCCTGTTCTTAGATATGTCCCAAAGGCAAGGAAGGTTGAAGATCCTTCTTCTGAACTACAAGGCAATATGTTAGGAGACTTGACCCTTCCTATCAAGAGAATTGATGCAATTAAGTCGTCTACAAAGTTGCTTAAAGGGTTTGTCAAATCATCAAACTACAATTCGCTCCTAATCTAGCACTCCCTGCAAAGCGCACATATGAGGGCTTTGACCCAAACGCCTACAAGTTGTTAGCAAAAGCTGGATATGATCCCAATAAACCATCCAAGCTGGGAAAGCTCCCGCCTGAAGCTTCAAAGCCTACTCAAAGGGTAGGGATGGAGAAAGATACCCACTAAAGCAATCACGTGACGTATTGGGTTACAAACAACCCCCGCCCATCCGTATCTCCATTAAAAGGGCAAGTTGTAACTACATTACTGCTAAAGAAGTGTTTGCGACTTTTAATAAGAAGCCTTCTGTCTTTGAGCAACTTACGAAACCAAGGACATAAATCTTTGATAGGTTGGGACCACTGAACAAGGAAAACAAGCGTCATGGAAGTAATAGAATGATTGGAACACCTATCTCCCTTAAAAAGGAGATTTTGACCACAGACCACCCAAGTCTGATTCCTTCTAGAATGAGGCGAGAGACCAAACTTGTAGTTTCGTGCGGAGAGGTCCTCAAAGCAAAGTCTCATACTATAGTCCATACTAAGGAATGGGAGGAAGATGAAGAAAGTGTGGGGTCATCATATCACATCACCATTCATGATAAACAAAATGCTTCACATTTTACGGAAATCGAAGAAAAGCGCCTTGATATTCATGTATGTCACCACATATATTTCAATGATGGTGATCCTCAAGAGGATGAAGACGCTAAAGATGCACCACCAGAGCTTGAAGAAGGGGTGAAGACAATAGTTGATGCACTAAAAGAAGTCAATCTCAGAGTAGTTGAAGATCAAAAGCCCACATATGTGAGTGCCTCTCTAACTGGTGATGAAGAGAGAAAATATATTGAGCTACTTAAGGAGTTCAAAGATGTATTTGCTTGGAGCTACAAAGAAATGCCAGGTTTAGACCCCAAGGTGGCTGTTCATCATCTTGCTGTCAAACGAGGTGCTCGTCCTGTGAAGCAAGCACAACGTCGCTTCAGACCTGAACTGGTTCCCTTGATTGAAACTGAAGTTAACAAGCTCATTGAGGTTGGTATTGTTCGTGAAGTTAAATATCCTACATGGATTTCAAGCATTGTCCCTGTAATAAAGAAGAATGGCCAAATCCGAGTTTGTGTCGACTTCAGGGACCTAAACAATGCTTGTCCTAAGGATGAATTTCCTCTTCCTATCCCTGAGCTCATGATTGATGCAACAACTGGATACGAGGCGATGTCTTTCATGGATGGTTCATCCGGATATAATCAAATTCGCATGGCACCAAAGGACGAAGAACTTACTGCTTTTCGCACCCCTAAAGGTATATACTGCTACAAGGTAATGCCTTTTGGTTTGAAGAATGCTGGTGCTACATATCAACGTGCCATGCAAAATATTTTTGATGACATGCTTCATAAAAACGTGGAGTGTTATGTTGATGACTTGGTGGTAAAGTCAAGGAAGAAGGATGATCACTTACAAGATTTGAGGATGGTATTTGGGCGGCTTCGGAGATACCAACTCAGAATGAATCCTTTGAAGTGCGCTTTTGGAGTTACTTCTGGGAAGTTCCTCGGTTTTATTGTTCGACACCGAGGTATCGAAATTGATCAAGCTAAGGTGGATGCTATCTTGAAAATGCCCGAACCTAAAGATATTCATGAATTAAAAAGCTTGCAGGGTAAGTTGGCATATCTTAGAAGATTTATTTCGAATCTGGCTGGAAGATGCCAACCATTTAGTCGCCTCATGAAGAAAAGGGTTCCTTTTGAATGAGACCAAGCTTGCAGAAATGCTTTTGAAAGCATTAAGTTTTATCTGATGAAACATCCGGTACTGGCGGCCCCCATACCTGGAAAGACCCTAATATTATACGTTTCAGCGCAGGAAAGGTCAGTAGGAGCGCTTCTCGCTCAAGGAAACAATGAAGGCAAAGAAAATGCGCTTTATTACTTGAGTAGGATGATGACGCCAAATGAGCTCAAGTATTCTCCTATTGAGAAGTTATGTTTGGCACTCGTCTTCTCTATTCAGAAGCTGAAGCATTACTTCCAAGCTCATGTTGTGCGACTCATCTCAAGAGCGAACCCTATCAAGTTTGTCATGTCTAAACCAGTCCTAAGTGATCGGTTAGCGAGGTGGTACCTCCAATTTCAACAGTTTGAAATTGTGTATGTTCCTCAAAAGGTAGTAAAAGGACAATCATTAGCAGACATCCTAGATGACCATCCGATTCCAGATGATTGAGAGCTGTATGATGAATTGCCTGATGAAGATGCAATGGTCATAGAAATTCAGCCTCCTTGGAAGATGTATTTTGATGGCGCTGCGCATCGTGAAGGAGCTGGCGCTGGAATAGTGTTTATCACTTCTCAAGGAGAAGTTTTGCCCTATTCTTTCACTCTAACACAACGGTGCTCCAATAATGTTGCTGAATATCAAGCGCTCATACTCGGGCTTGAAATGTTGTGGATATCAAACAATTGCAATTACAAGTTTTTGGATATTCCGAGTTAGTGATCAATCAGATTTTAGGGTAGCTACGAGGTCAAGAAGCCAGAGTTGGTTCCATATCACAAATACGCTCAAAGATTGGTAAATTGGCTTGGAGAGGTAACTATTCAACACGTGCCAAGAAAGGAGAATAAGAGAGCTGATGCATTAGAAGCCTTAGCTTCTACATTATCTTTGCCTGATCAAACGCAAGTCACTATTTGCCAAAGATGGGTAGTCCCTCCACCAAATGACTGTGAGGAAGAAGAAAGTGAAGTTGAGCATATTGCTTCCGTTCTTGAGGTCGAAATTGAAGACTGGCGACAACCATTAATCGATTACCTTTGTTATGGGATATTGCCAGAAAATCCTCGAAGGAAGACAGAAATCCGAAGGAGAGCCCCTCGTTTTCTTTATTATAAGAATACACTCTATAGACGATCATTTAACGGAGTGCTCCTACGTTGTTTGGGTATTGATGAATCCCTTCAAGCCTTGCAAGAAGCACACTCTGGAGTATGTGGCGCGCATCAATCTGGGCCAAAACTTCATTTCCACATAAAAAGAATGGGGTATTATTGGCCAACCATGGTGAAAGATTGTTTGGATTACGCTCGGAGGTGTAAAGCTTGCCAATTCCATGCTAACTTCAACCACCTGAAGTATTACATCCAACTGTCGCCTCTTGGCCATTTGAAGCTTGGGGTTTAGATGTTGTTGGTCCATTGCCGAAGTCTTCTGGTGGACATCTATATATATTGGCCGCAACTGATTACTTTTCGAAGTGGGCAGAAGCTGTTTCTCTTAAGGAAGTAAAGAAGGAAAATGTAGCTAACTTTATCCGAGTCAATATTATCTATCGATTTGGCATTCCGTGATATATACTGACGGACAATGGTAATCCATTTGATAACAAGTTGATGAATAAAATATGCGATCTTTTTGTCTTCAAGCAACGCAATTCCTCCATGTACAATGTTGCCACCAATGGACTTGCTGAAGAATTTAACAAGACACTCTGCAACTTGTTAAAAAAGGTTGTTTCTAAGTCTAAGAGAGATTGGCATGAGAGAATGGAAGAAGCTCTTTGGGCGTATAGGACCACATATCGCACACCAACGCAAGCGACTCCTTATTCACTTGTTTATGGAGTTGAAGCGGTCCTTCCACTTGAACGTCAAATCCCATCATTGCGGCTTGCCCTTCAAGAAGGACTCACTGATGAAGAAAATGCTCGGTTACGCCTTGAAGAATTGGAAGCTCTTGATGAAAAGAGGCTAGAAGCTCAACAAAGCCTCGAATGTTATCAAGCTCGCCTGTCTAGATCTTTTAACAAAAGAGTACGCCTTAGATCTTTCCAAGTGGGTGACCAAGTTCTTGTGGTCAAAAGGCCTATTATTACCTCTCGTCGATCTGGGGGCAAGTTCTCCGCTAAATGGGATGGACCATATATCGTACAAGAGGTTCACTAAAAAAAAAAGGTCCGCTAGGTTGAAAACCTCAAAAGAGGCGGCCTAGGCAAAAGTTAGGACATCCAAAAATAAAGTCTGTTAGGTTGAAAACCTCGAAAGAGGCGGCCTAGGCAAAANGACTTGATCCTCTTCACCGAGGTACGTAGGCAGCTTAGAGTTTCATTCTAAGTTCAGTCATATGAGTTCAAAAATACATATTACCCAAGGCATTTTTCAAATGAGGCTAAAGTCTGCAAGCATGTCAAGTTTTCAAATCCATAAAGCACTTGAAAAAAAAATCAAGAACAGAAGGGAACATTAATGAGAACACGCGATATAAAGTCAAGCAAAAAAAGTTTTATTGCTGATGAAAACATCTACTAAACAGTCAAAAAAACAAAAAAATAAAATAAAAAAATGAATAAATAAAGTAGTGTTAATAGCCTAATCTAAGCACAACTTGTAGTTGGCTAAATCCTTGAGCATAGCTTCCAAGTGCTTCTTCTTCATCTCCAAATCGGCCAAGTCATCGGCAGTCAACAAGGCAGTGCAACATGCGTCATACTCTTTTCTAGTAGTTGATGCTCCTAACTTGGCTTCCTCAACTTCTTTCTCAGCAACTTCTAAAAGGGTTTCTAAGTTCTGCTCTTTTTCACGGAGCTTCTTTATCTTCTCTTTCACTGTAACTAGGGACTGGCGGATAGATGACACTTCTCTAACCTTCTCTTCTTCTTCAATCATGGCATTTGTAAGGTGTACCTCAACATATGATATTGCAGTCTCTTCAATTTTCTTAGATAGAGCCGACCGTGTCTTGTTATACGAAGCATCAAGCTCAAAAAGGGACTCTAATAGGCTTCTCAAAGGAGAAATATCCATGTCATCCCCATCCATTGCCTCGAGGATCACTTTAGTATATTCTTCAAGCTCAGAGACATTGTCTGCGGAGTTGCCTTTCAACTTACGCTGAATCGAAGTCCAAAGCTTCGAGATAAACTCCTTTCGAATATCCAAGACAACATTCTTTCCATCAAAAACTGAAGCTGCAATTGTTGGTCGTTCACGCAAATCAGAACCCAACTTTTCCCTAATTTCATCATGAGAAATAGAAGTTGCCTCTTGATTTGCTTTAGCTGTAGAAGATGATTTATGTGGGTTCGGTCCTGCTACAGACTCACCACTATCTTGTGGACTTACTCGTTGCAAC
>ML300191.1:56477-72451 GCA_005239495.1 Nicotiana undulata
TTGGACCCAAAAGGAGGAAATACCGCCCTCGACTTAGATCTAGTCAGCACACAAATCCGTGCAAGTCTTAACCCTTCTTCTAATGAAGCATCACGAAAATCTTGCGTCAAGCGACCAGGGGTGTCTTGATAAAAACCAAATTGGCGGCTAAATCGATGAGGGCTGTAAGGTTCAATAATAAAGTTGACTTCGTCCCTCAAAGGAAGATAATTCGAGCGAATACTCATAAAGAAACTTAACTCGAACTCATCTGCCTTACCATCGTCGTAGTAGTGGTACGGATCAAATCTGCGAGGCATTGTCGAAGTCCAAATGATATGTTCTCCCCTATGAATACGCTTCCTTGCTTCCTCTTTCCCAAAATATCTAGCAGCACCTTCACCAGAACATGCGCCATGAGAGGAACACCTGGCCCCTTTGCATGCGGAAAATGAGTCTTAAAGTAATGGGCTAACCAACCATACACATAATGAGCTGGAAAGCAAGTTTGGGCAGGATCAAGCAACCAGCACTTTGAAATCTCGTTCAAACCCTTATATATTCTGGCTAAGACCGGGACTGCAGGGCTAACTCTTCGTTTCAAAGCAAGAAGACACGCTATCTTAAAGGTCCCAGGACGAATGAAGTCACCGTCTTTCGAAGGGAGCACAAAAATAAATAACCAACAAGATAGAAAAGCAGCCAAGTATGTCTCGTCTTTCTTGTCATCCATTACTCCTAGCTTATGGAACAAATCTTCTTCAGCAGTCGACCAATTAACAGCTTCCTCTAGGACCCCGGTAGGATTGTGTGTGAATTCAAACAAGCAGACTTCTTTTCTTTCCTTGAAGGAGGCTGAGTATACTTCATCGTCTTTCTGTACCAGAACCCTACCCATTTTTTCGCAGAAACCTTTGGATCGTCGTTATCTCCCTCTCGGAGCCGATGGAAGGCATCAAGCAAATGTTCACAAGTCTGGGGAATAAACCTTCTCCCCTTGTCGTATGTGCCTGTAAGCTCTTCAACATTTGGCACAACTTCCTCGTAAGGAGATCCTATTATAGGCAAATCACCGATCTTATACAAATCCCAAAGTGATATGGATAGTTCTCCAGCAGAGGTAAGTAATGTGCTGGTAACAGGGCACCATGCCTCACAAAAAGCCTGCATAATGTTCGTATTACGGTCATATGTGAAGAGTGAAGCATATACGGCGTCATAAATTCTTGCACCCTCCAGTGTCAAGCGACACCTACTTAAGACGTCTTCTGCCCATTCCCAATAACCAGGAACGTAATGAAATTCACCGCCGAACGGCAAATCATTTCCCCAATAAGTTTCCTTGTTAATGATTCGACGCCCTAGGCATGGTAAGGTACTCGCAAAATTCCAAGCATTATGAGTAGTGGTGCAAAGCACCCATGTCTTGGGAGGACGACTGTTGTATTCAAGCGTCCAGTCTGCCAAATAAGGTGGGCCCCTCAAAGGTACCCATGAAGCTGCAGCGTATTGGCCAATTAATGGCCTATCAACTGGTAACCTTGTCTCCACTTTGCTTCCCTTATGGTCCGAAATAATAAGGCATTGCGAATTAGAGGAAGAAATTCTTGAGTCTTTGAAGTAAACCATGTTTATACTGCAAAAAGATAGAAAGGTGTTTATTAGCACTTAACTTAGAAATGTGATATTCATGGCCTTAAATTCATAATATAATTTTCCAAATCTCAAGATTAATCCTACCAAGCATGGAAAAGATGAAATCATTAGCTTAGACGGTGTAATGTCTTTGCTTAAGACCAAATGAATCTTAGGCC
The DNA here is from genome assembly GCA_005239495.1 of Nicotiana undulata. Taxonomy (NCBI): domain Eukaryota; kingdom Viridiplantae; phylum Streptophyta; class Magnoliopsida; order Solanales; family Solanaceae; genus Nicotiana; species Nicotiana undulata. The sequence continues at coordinate 58,271 of ML300191.1, forward strand.
CAGATGGTGTAATCGGCTATGCCTCAGATAAAATAAAGTTAAATCCTCAAACAAGATGAAGTCATTAGCTTAGACGGTGTAATGTCTTTGCTTCAGACAAAATGAATCTTTGGCCCAGACGGTGTAATCGTCTACGCCTCAGATAAAATGAAGTTAAATCTTCAAACAAGATGAAGTCATTAGCTTAGACGGTGTAATGTCTTTTCTTCAGACAAAATGAATCTTTGGCCCAGCCGGTGTAATTGTCTACGCCTCATATAAAATGAAGTTATATCTCCAAACAAGACAAAGTCATTAGCTTAGACGAATGCTTCAGACAAAATGAATCTTTGGCCCAGACGGTGTAATCGTCTACGCCTCAGATAAAATGAAGTTAAATCTCCAAACAAGACAAAGTCATTAGCTTAGACGGTGTAATGTCTTTGCTTCAGACAAAATAAAACTTTGGCCCAGACGGTGTAATCGTCTACGCCTCAGATAAAATGAAGTTAAATCTTCAAACAAGATGAAGTCATTAGCTTAGACGGTGTAATGTCTTTGCTTCAGACAAAATAAATCTTTGGCCCAAACGGTGTAATCCTCTATGCCTCAGATAACATTTAAATTTTCGAACAAGATGAAGTCTTTGGCTCAGCCGGTGTAATTGTCTTCGCCGCGAACTTTTAAAGGTTTTTGCTGTAATCTTTAAAAAAGAAATCTTGACTACGAACTTTTAAAGGCCTTCATCATGTATGGATTATCTCGTTAAACAAGAATACATCCTCCTTATTTTACCTACAAAAAAAAAAGAAAAAGAAAAAAAAAAGACAATAAAAAGAGAAAGCACAAGAAAAGAAGAAGAAATTACCTTCAGACTAACGCTTCTAAGTCTGTAAAACTAGACTCAATATGGCTTGCAAAGACTAAGAATTGATGCCTATAATTTGAAGAGCAAGAGGCCATTTATATTGATGTTGAAGGGAAGCTATTGAGAAATACGGCCGATGTGGGAGGAGTTGCAACGATTAGTCTCCTAATTGGAATAGGTAACGAATATCGGTTGTGCAGGAAGAAATCGATATCCAAATTGGTGTAATTCTTATTAGATAATCCTCTTTGAAGTAGAATAAGGCAAATCACATTTTTTATCCTTTCTAGTTGGCGGCAAGTAGTAAGCCGAAGTTGTTTGTCTCTTTGTTAAACTATTCCGCTAAATTAATTTGGAGCTCAAATGACACAAGAAAGGGATAAAGGAAAGATGGGTACGTGGCGTCACCATTAAAACTATGGGTGAAATTGCATGCCAATAGACATAAGGATGCCAATTTAAAGAAGAAAAAAAATATATATATACAATTATACTAAAGGAAGTTCACAAGCTTATATGGAATGGAAAGTTTTTGTCCTTACAAACCTATCAATCACGTGCAATCCTTTCCCAATTCAAGAAAGGTGAAATTCAAAATTGTTCGGTTGGTGTCAAATGCTTATGAATTTGTATATGTTGTTACATACTTCAAGTTTCGTGTTCGATATTTCGTAAGTTTCTACGACAAACCTTGAAGTAGGGAGCATTTGTAGGTATATAAAATTTATGAAATTAAATTCATAAATAATTTGAATTATATTTTAAAACTCAAAGTATATTGGTCTAAATAAATGATATGGACTAATATAATTGAATTAATTATATAGGTCTAATATATATGGGTTAAACAAAATAGTCTTAATCTATTGGGCTAGCCCATTTAGTTGGGTTACAAGTGTTGAGCCCACTTTATTAGGCCCAATATGCCATCTTCCTAGAGGCCCAGTTTGGTGCCACGTGTCAAATGACATGGCGTGCCAAGTCAAGCAAAAGAGCCAATAGGATTGTGCCACGTGTCAAAATGACAAGACATGCCAAGTCACATTAAAAGGCTAATGAAATCGCGCCACGTGTGCAAGTGACATGTTCTAGCCAATCAAATGCGGCAATGTCACACTTCAATTTAATTGGTCGGAAAGAGTTTGTTCTTATCACAACTCCTCCCTTCCACAACTATAAATAGGGATCTTCATAACCCAGAAAAGGGACCAGAAGTTATAACAAGAAGCAAACAGAGAGCTCGTGGACCAAACACCGCAGATTTATCTACAAGCTACAAGTTCAAGCATTCAAACACTCAAGCTACAAGTTCAAGTTCAAGTCAAGATCAAGAACGAAGGCAAATCAAATATCAAGGCGTTCGAGATCAAGTTACTTGTTCGTGATCAAATCCAAACCCAAGTTCAAGAAGGAGATTCAAGATTAAGCTTTACAAGCCCTTGAATCAAAATCATAATCAAGTTAATCAAGATAGTATACATTCTTGAAGAATCAGAGGAATACCATAGAGATTGTAACACTTTCATTATTGAAATCTAATACTATATTTGTTACGCAATTTTCCGATCTTGATTATTTATTTTTCTCGATGCGAAAATTTGTTGTTACAGTAATATTTAGCTATTTTTAGTTTAAGCAATGGATTGGCGGATATTTATTAATTTAATTATTCTTGACTATATAATTTCACCTAATATTCTTTACGACCAACCTAATGGCTGGCTCTTTTCTCTCTCTAGAAAAAATCCCAATGGATACCTAGATACGCGAGGAGTAGAAATGGCGTGGGGTAGCCACTTTTTAATATGGTATTTATTTTTTATTCAGTGTTTTTAATGCTGAGCAAAAATAGTCACAACTTTATTAAAATTAATATGAAAGACATTTTTACCCTTTCTTCATGAGTGCTGTGCCAATATTAAGGACATGGTGTCCAATAACTCATTGCAGAGACTGACCTCCGATAACTCATTGCAAAAATTCTAGCTCACAGTCTTGAAGTCCTGAACTTAGAGTTTCAAGTTCAAAAGTTAAGGATATGTAGTCCTGAAGTTAAGTTCAAAAGTTAAGGACATGAGCAGAAGGGTATTTTCGTCCAAGCAGTTAAAGTTTATTAAAACAGTGGCTAAAGACTAAAGATATTTTAAACAGTGGCCTAAAAATAAATATATATGTTATTAGTGGCTAACCGTGCACTTCCCCCTATTTTAGCGGAGAATGAAAGGATAAAAGACTGGAATTTAAAATAGATTGTAGCCTCATCAATGGCGCTTCAATCCCTACTCAAAAAATATATTGCTTTTGTTCAACTTTTTACAAGTATTTAACTCATCCAAAAATGTGTGGTAAAAACATACCCAATATCTTAATAGGTATCTTTCCGTCGTCTTAATTAGATGAAAGTCCCAACATAAATAGGTATATTTATCTTGGAATAATTTCCCAAACCTTCTAATGAAGATGGAGAAAACAAATATAAAGGACAAAATAAGAAACCCTATACATTTACATACTAAACCTAGAGGTACAATGAAGGAAAAGATGAAACAGGAGCACCAAGGGGTCGTTTGGTACATGGGATAAGAATAATAATCCCGAGATAAAGTTTCAGATTAACTTTATTCCATATTTGGTTTAGGATATTAACTAATCCTGGGATAACTTTTACACTAAAATGGTGAGATTTGGATAACTAATCACATTGGGAGAATATCCCAACATTGTATCAAACGACCCTAATATCAGTAGTAAAACATAAGTTTTTAGCACAACATATCAACATTAGAGACGAATGGAGCATCGATTCAGTACATTCAATTAAATCCAAAATATATTTCAGAGCGATATGATAAAATTCTAATAAATATCAAAATTTCAAAAGCGCATCGAACATCAAAACAAATAATTCAGTGGAGTATCATTTGACATATCGTCGAAAAGACAAGAGATATGAGCAGGATATTGCGTTCGATGTGCCAACGCCAATGATCTTGGAAGCTCAATCATCAATTTGGTAAATTTTCTCTTGATTGCATCATAAGTAAAAAATGTGCCCTCCATCTTCTGACGTTCAAAGCAAACAAGTAATAACTCACCACTAGGAAAATTCCCAATAGGTGTTGCTTCATTAAAGTGTTTCTCTACTTCAACTGGCAAATCAATAGTGATTTTATTCCATAAAGAAGTTTGATGATCTTCTAACACCCAAATGTCCATAACCCAAGAATCATATGATGGACTCTTCATATATGTATAAGATAGTGCCAAATGTCCCTCAAATTGACCAAATCTTCTTGTTGGAGCCATTGGTGGACACTCAATACTGAAGAAATTTTCTTTGTGGACATCAAAAGAAATAATACATTCACCTTCCTTTCCATAACATTTCCAAAAGATTACCCCATTTACAAAGTAACTTTGTCCATTGACCGAAGAAAACTTACGCGAGTATCCTGATATAACTTTCTCCTCCTTTTTCCATGTTGATGTTGAACTTATCTTGAGAGCGAGGGTCTCACAGAACAGTTCATACTCATCATCATCATCATCATCACGATTATTGTACCAATTAGAAAACTTGGTTACTTTTGGCTTACGAATGGAAGATAGTTTTAGCAATTTATACACATTGTCGATAGGATCAAAACCAAGTGCATACCAAATTTTACGTGCTGAATTTAAACTTGACGAGGGAAGGTTCATAATCTCACACGTAGAAATATTAAAAAGTGAGACTTGATGGTCCGTGTAAAGACAAGCGAGTCCGTTTACCACTGGAGTAATGTTTTCGTAAACCAAATAAGGCAAACTTAATTGATGAACAAATGTTTCCTGCAAAGTAGAATCAAATTCAACATACAAGCAATGAGTCTTAACTGAAATATGAATGTGAGTGTAGGATATGGTAATTAAGGTAATATAAGCTTTAATTTTTAATCAGTCACTATAAAAAAAACTGTTATCTCAAAGTGTACTACCACGATCTATACATGACTAACATGAGAGCTTTGCAAGATGTTAGTTTTTCTTTATTTTTAATATTTTACCACCGAAAAATTAGAAAAAGACACCAAAATCCGTTTAAAAATAGACAACGTGTGTCCATCTTCATATACAATATAATAAAAATATAAGGTCTACGTGTACATTAGATAGGCGGATCCAAGATTTAAATCTTATGAGTTCAACTTTTAAAATTTTAGCATTGAATTCATTATATTTTTAAAGTTATGGGTTCGTATCTACTATTTTTACAATTTTAATAAATTTTTACTCCACCCCGAAAGTTATGAGTTCAATTGAACCGCCGAGTATATGCTACCTCCGCCCCTGAATACGCCCCTATATATATATATACACAAATACATATACATACACGTACATACATACGTAAACACATACATACGCACATACTGTCTTCTCCAACACAACTTAATGATAATTGTTAAAGTAGAATCAATTAGAAAGAGATACAAGACACTTACTGGCTCTAAATCTTGAATTTTCTCGTGCTGCAACATTCCTACGCGAATGGATGCGAAAAAGAGGCCTTTTTTCATCGAATTCGATGAAATATTGACCAGTATACAGCCGTAAGGCCTATGCTGGAAAATCATTAAGGACCAAGAAGTAGATACACACTTAAATCTGTTCAAAGCCTTAATGGGTAGATAAGTTAGAACTTGAGACACAATTTCAGATGGTATTTCTTTAAATTTCTCCATCTTTTCCTTTTCTACGTCCGTGGCCATGTGATCTCCCTTGAATTTGCTCACAATTCTTCTATTTATATCAAAATTTTGTGTAGTGTATCTTCTCTTAATATAGAGGATAACATATGAAGATTTATACCGACTAGGATTTCAAGAGTGACGGCTTAACTTCCGGTGTAAATTTTTATAGTTAGGACCTTAACCTAGTTTTTTTACTCATTTTTAATTAAGGAAGAAAAAGAAAGTAATATTTATGAGGGATGCGTTATTACTTATTAGGGTAAATATTTAGACCCCTTTGGATTGGCTTATTTTAAGTGTTTTAAGTTAAAATAGTTTTTTAGTTATTTTGTAGTGTTTGAATAAAGTAAAAAAGTATTTTTAACCACTTGTTTTTAAGCTAAATGACCCCCCAAAAAGCCAAAAGTTAAAATTCCTAACTTATGGCTTATGCTTAAAAATAGGGATGGACAATGGAGGCGTTGGGCTAAATTTGGGCGAGTCAAGATAGGTTAGGTTAATAAATGGGTCATTGCCCAATCCAACTCAAAGTATACTTGGGCTAAGATAGGATGGGTCATGATGGGCAAAACTATGGGTCTTAGCCCAACCCGTTCAAATTGACCCATATTTTAGAACCATGCTCATCTTGCATAAAAAAGCCTTTTACCTTAAAATGTGTAGGTTGAAAAATATTTTGCGGGTGAGGGTGAGTGGGTAGTGCAGAAAAACGAAAAAATAGAAAGAAGAAAAAAGTAAATTTTTCTTTTGAGGGGTTTTGCGCGCTCGCGTGTGTGTGGGTGGGGGTGGGGGTGGGGTAGAAAAATAAAAACAAAAACAGAAAAATGAAAATACAAAAAAAGAAGTAAAACAATGTTTTTTGAGGAGGTTTGCGCACGGGGCGGGGGTGGGTGGTGCAGAAAAACAGAAAACTGAAAATACAAAAAAAAAAGTAAAATTGGGGGCGACCAATTAAATTTCTAGATACGTTGGGTTGAGATCTGTGAGTTTCATGAGTTGTATTTGGGCTGGTTAATGGGTCAGAATGAGCTATAAAAAATAATGAATTAACTTGGGCTCAACCCAAAAGACCCATGAGCTAAAATATTTATAGCCTAACCCATTAATTTATGGGCGGGTTGGATGAGATGTGCTCAAATTGCCACCCCTACTTAAAAATCACTTAAAATAAGTCCATTCAGACGAGCTCTTAGTCGATGTTTACATCAAACTAATCAAATTTATCATATACAGTTAAAAAATTTAATTAAATAAAAGCATACATTAATTAATCATGATTAGGTGGTAGAATACTTTTATTAAATTGTTATTAACACAATGTCGGTAATTTTTTTATATCGTATTACTAGTATATTCGCCGAGGGTCTATCGAAAATAGTATTTTACCCTTCCAGAGGTAGGGATAAGTTATGTACAAGTTACCTTCTTAGATTCCACTTGTGAAAAATTATTGGATTTGTTGTTGTTATAGTTGTATTATTGGTATATTCTAAGAAAATTTAAAAGCATAGCCTACTTGGAGAACAAGAAAGAACAAAATGGAGGTAAACTACATGTTCGCCATTATTAACTACCTAAGGCACCAAAAGAGGAAAACATTAAAGATGACACTGGAAAATAGCCTATTCTTTCGTGATTTTGTTTGGCGTGAAATATAGTTCAATTATCCAAAAAAAGAATATGACTTTTCCAAAGATTGCCAAGAATACCAATTTATCCTAAAAAATGTGTAAAAAAGGAGAAAACTCAAAGTTTGGTGTAAATGATTTTAAAGTATGAATGTTCATTGTTTTGGTGAGTAATCATTGTTCATTGTTGTGATTCTTGCACTAGTCAAATAAAGAAACTAAAAAAACCTACACTTTGAAGCTTTCCCGGAAATAAAATCGAAACAAACAAGAAAGTAAGGATTATTTTGACGAGGAGATGGAGAAATGATTGGGCGTATCATGACCCAAAATCCCGACCAATCAAGATCGTGATGACGCCTAACATCGCATATTGAAAACATACAGTAGAAAAATATGAAAAAGCTGCACGAAATGACTAACAACGGAATAATAACATAGCGTAAAATCAATTCAAAGATAAACATATTAAGTCTAAAACCAACATTTAACGTCAACCATCCCAAGACGTAGAGTCAGAAGTACACGAGCTTCTAGAGTTTACTACATACAATGTTTTGAAAGAAATGTGATACTGACCGAAAAGCAGAAATAGTACAACAAAAATTGAAAGATGACTCTAAGGCTTGCGAACAGAATGCAACTCTACCTCGAATCACCCGTCTGGTATATACTAAACACATCTCGCAACTTCGCAGCTACTAATATCCGGATCTACACAAGAAAATTTAACATCTACAATAGTATTTGTTTACCCTATAATTCGAGTAACAATTAAACTTGTATTGTGGTTTTAAGGATACGTGATCTAATTCAATACCAATTGATAAACAGTGAAATAAATATATACATTGAACAGTAAAGTGAATCAAACCAATGCTCAAGCAGTGTTTTGACCACGAGAAATAGAGAGCAACATATATATTCTTTGTCAGTGAATAATAGATGATCCTACAAATGAATGGAAACCAATGCTCAAGCAGTGAATAATAGAAACCAATGCTCAATCAGTGAATAATAGAAACCAATGCTCAAGCAGTGTTTTGACCACGCTTCTATTCTTTTAGAAGAGGCCCAACGTCTCCTTTCTCGGGTAAGTATAAGTTGCTGCAATTCTTTTCTTTACTCTTTTTTTCTCCAAATCTGACTTGTATTTTCTTTCTTGTATAGTCCTCTACTAAGTTTCGAGATGACCTTAGCTAGTGTGAAACCGAGCTCCAGAAGGTCTCGGAGGAGAGGAACGCTCTGAAGCTACTTTGTGGCCAAAAGGAAGAAACCATAAAGGATCTTCAAACGAATTTGGCTAAGGCTCGTGAAGAGGAGGCCGAACTAGACAAACAGGTAACCACTCTTTGATAGAGTATGGACTCAATCCAACTATGGAGGCTAATACTCCACTATATCTGCTGCAACAGAAAGTAGAAAGGATCGAGCTGCTCCGAGGAGAGGTCGACCAAGTCAAAGCCGATTGTGATCAGTGGAAGGAGAGTATGGACCGCCTGGCCGCGGAAAAAGAAACTACCTCGGCCAAACTCTCATCAGCCGAGGTCCAACTCCGAGGCATCAAATAGAAAAACTTGGCCCAGGCAGAGAAGATTGGGGAGCTTGAAGTCGGGCTTACTGAGGCCAAGGCGGAGATCGAGAAGACCAAGGTCATGGCGGACAAGTCCATCGCCATGTACCGGGCCGATGCTGAGGCTTCTAAAATGCAACTAAGGGAGGCTTCTGATCGGGAGCAATGGAACAATGACCTGGCAAAGTGTCAATCCCGTAGTGAAACCCTCGAAGAAATCGATGCTCGAGGTTTTGACCTCTCCGAGGAGATAGCCGAGGACAAGGTGCTCGAAGCCGAAGCCAGATAGCTTGCCTCTTCCGATGACAAATATGATGACGAAGAAGGCAGTCGAGACGGATCCGATGAGGGGCCTGAAGAAGAAGTTGCTCCCGGAGAAGTTGCTCCTAGAGGATAGGTCGACCCCGACCGTAGTTAGGACTTAGCTTCATTTTTTTATTTTCCTTTTGTAAGACCTTGATCGGTCTTTTGTACATATCCTTCAATATAAAAAAAACTTTTTCCGAATGCCTTTATAGCTTTTATGTTCAAACATGTTTTGTGTCTTTGCCTTGTGAATTTTGTTGTTGTTGTAACTTCAATAATCGAGTGAGCATTAGCTCGAACTCAGAGTGGAACAAACCCTTAGGTTTTTTAGTTAAGCGAGGGTGAGTCCCCGAGCTCAGTAATTTTATTTTGGATGGCTTGTTCGAGGCCATAACTGCATTGTTTTTATAACTAAGTTGGAGTGAGATTTGAACTTTAGAATAGAATAAACCCTTAGTTTTTTTTAATCAAATAATGGGTAAGATTCGAACTTATAGTAATATACCCCTTAAGGTTTTATGATGAATCCTCGAGCTATATTCGAGCTCGGAATAGTGGAACCCTTAGGTCCGATTCGAGTGGGAATAAGGTCTCGAACTCTAAATGCATTGACTTCGAGCTCGGAATAATGGAACCCTTAGGTCCGATTCGAGTGGGAACAAGGTCTCGAACTTTACATGCATTGGCCCTTAGGCTCTTTTAGGTTGGGCCGATATGGCCTCTAAAAGATGGCTATTATTTCATCCTTTCGGCTTAAAAGACTTAGTAAAATTTTCTTTATGCCTTAGCATGTATATTTACCCATTGGTTTTTTTTAGGGTCCGATGTCGGTTGAAACCCTTTTGCCTTTTGTGCCTTAGCACGTTTGTGTTAAGATAATTTGGTAGCTCTTAAGGTTTTTCAAAGGCTGATTTTATCAAAGCCTTTAGTTTTTCCGGGGCTGATTTTATCGAAGCCCCTTTTGATTATTATTTACTGAGGGTAGCCTTTTTAAACCAATTTTTCATAAAATTTGAAGGCCTATTGTTATTGCGGAATTCGAACGTCTCCGAGCCACGTAATTTCGTCCGTAGCCTTTAGTTTGGCCGTAGCCTTTGGGTATGCCTCTTGGGCTTGTTTCCCAATAACATTTCGAAATTGTTCGAAATGTTAGTCCCCGAGAATGGTGGCCTTGGCCTATAGATCTAGGGGTGCCTCTTTGAGGTCTTGTGACTTTGAGTTTGGATAACTCGAATATTCCTATCATCGATGGCAATCCCCGAGTATTCGAGGTATATTTGCACTTGGCTCTTGAGCCATTTCTCACAAAGTCATAAGTATGAGATTTGCATAGTTGAGAATTCGCTTCGAGACATGAGATGGTTTGATAAAGAAAGAATGCTTCTTTGAATAATTTACACATGTGTACACGTTTTTCCATCGAGGCTCGACTAATCTACATGGACACGGTTCATTCGACCGTTTGGACCATTACAAAGTTTTCCCCATCGAGGTCCTTGGCACGAAGTACTTTTCTTGAAAATATAACATCCGGGGGTGATGCCCCCCATTATTCGAAGTTGATTGCAAAGAAGACTTGGATACTGTTGAATTGTCCTCAAGTAGCACATAATTGTTGCCTCGTTAAAACCCTTTCCGGAAAACCTCTTTTGGGATAAAAACCGTTCTAAGGGAAAGAGAGTGCAACGTGTACTTTAAAAACTGAGGTCTCGATGTCATTTGTCGAGCTCCCGCAATGAGTTAGCGTCGAATATATGTATAAATGAAAGAAGGGAGAAAGTCATACCTTAACAATAATATCGTTTGAGAAGTGATATGTTCTAGTTGTTTGGTAGTGGTTGGCCGACCATCATTCCGAGTTTATAAGACCCTTTTTCCGACTATATCGAGGACTTGGTAGGGTCCTTCCCAATTCGGACAGAGCTTCCCTTCATTTAGGATCTCGAGTGTTGATGATGACTTTCCTTAGGACTAAGTCCCCGACTTTGAAGTGGCGAAGGTTGGTTCTCCTATTGTAGTACCTTTCGATTCGTTGCTTTTGTGCAACCATTCGAACGAGTGCATCTTCTCATATTTCATCTAACAATTCAAGGTTAGTATTCATAACCTCGTGGTTCGACTCTTCTGTTGTATGTCGAAACCTGGCACTGAGTTCCCTGAGTTCGACTGGAGTCAAGGCTTCGGAGCCATATACTAAAGAAAACGGAGGCGCTCCTGTGTTGGACTTTGATATGCCCAAAGAACTTCAGGTAGAATTTCTCTCCATTTCCCTTTAGATCCGTTCAACCTTTTCTTCAGGTTTTGGATGATAGTATTGTTCGTCTATTCGGCATGTCCGTTCCCACTAGGGTGATACGGTGTTGACAATATCCTTTTTATTTTATGGTCTTCAAGGAATTTTGTTACTTTGCTGCCGATAAATTGTTTACCATTGTCGCATACTATTTCTGCGGGTATCCCAAATCGACATGCGATGTGATCCCAGATGAAATCTATAACCTCTTTCTCTATGACTTTCTCGAAAGTCTGTGCTTCAGCCAATTTAAAGAAATAGTCAGTCATAAACAAAATGAACTTAGCTTTACCTGGGGCCGATGGCACAGGGACGACGATGTCCATCCCCTATTTCATGAATGGCCGTGGGGATAGGACCGAGTGAAGTTGTTATCCGAGCTGGTGGATCATCGGTTCAAACCTTTGACATTTATTGCATTTTTGAACAAACTATTTAGAGTCTTTTTCCATGCTATCCCAGTAGTATCCTGCTCTAATGACTTTGCGAATTAGTGACTCGGCGCCGAAATGGTTCCCACAAGTGCCTTCATGGACTTCTCGTAGAACATAGTCAATGTCTCCTGGTCCCAAACACAATGCCAATGGTCCATCGAATGTCCTTCTGTATAATGTTTCATCTTCGGCCAATGTGAAACGAGCATCTTTGTTTCTTAAGGCCCTCGATTCCTTAGGGTCCGATGGGATTCCAGTCCCATGTTAAGCTCGTAGAATTTATCTCGGCATGTCCTTCATCGATCACGGATCTCGATAGTTGAACGACAGTCTTGGAGCTGATCTCATCTTCCGCAACCGATGACCCCAAATTCGCAAGTGCATCGGCCTCACTGTTTTCTTCTCGAGGTACATGTTGCAGAGTCCATTACTTGAAACGGTGCAAAGTTACCTGCAATTTGTCCAAATACCTTTTCATTCTATCCTCTCGAACTTCGAATGTTTTGTTCACTTGGTTCACCACCAGTAAAGAGTCGCACTTGGATTCAATGACTTCTGCTCCGAAGCATTTAGCTATATCGAGACCTGCAATCATGGCCTCATACTCAACCTCATTGTTAGTTAATTTAGAAGTCTTGATAGACTGTCTAATAGTGTTACCCGTGGGTGGCTTCAAAATGATGCCTAGCCCGGACCCCTTCATATTCGAAGCACCATATGTAAAAAGGATACATACCCCCGATGATGTACCTGATTTCAATAATAGTTCATTTTCAACTTCAAGTACGAGGGTTGGCGTGAAATCGTCCACGAAGTCCGCTAAAATTTGAGACTTGATGGGCTTTCGGGGTTGATATTCAATATCGTACCCACTGAGTTCGACGGTGTTGAACCAAGTCACTGCATGGTTTTGAAGATTGACAAATGTCTACTCAGTTGAATCAGGTCCATCAGGGCAAACATACTTGAACAGTCCCAGTGGCACAAGAATCATCTATGTACAGGAGATAAATGTGATTGTAAATTATCCATGAACCAAGAAGATTGTATTCTAATGAGAAAAGGTTGAAAATTGATGAGAGGTCAGAGTTCGAGTTCAGAAAGGACAGTAACAAAGGAAAGAAGTTGAGATAAACACAAACTCTTCCACCAAGGAAGAGTTGCATTAGAACTAAACAAGAACATCTCAACTAGTGGCGCTATATAATGTTGAAGTATTCTTACTGAAGAATTGATCGCACAAAGGCAGAAGTGAAACAAGAATTGAAAGCAAAATTCCCAGAGATATTTTGCGAGCAGAATCCTTGTGCGACACAAAGGCTACTGACCAGCTAGAAGAACCAGTTCCATCTGTTTATCTTTCGAGTCTAGTGGTTGTAGTAGGTGATTTAATATTGTATTTTTCAGCTTTATTAGAAGCAATTGTAATAGGTACACACTGTTCAAGTTATAGTTAACTTGAAGCTTGTCGCAATTAGCTAGAGGCTAGGTTTCTACAAAGGATTAGAGTTAGTCCTGGGTTTACAAAAGAGTTTATTTGTAAATGCTGTTTGGCTCAGAGTTGTAGTGAAGAGTTTTGGAAAATCCTATTGAGGAGTAGGTCGTGGTTTTTCACCTTTTGAGCCAGGTGTTTTCCACGTAAAAATCTCTGTATTTTTACTTTACTGCATTTATTATTCCGCAACAGTAGAAGTTAGAACACCAAGAAGAGCCAGGTTCTTCTAGTAAGACAACACTCGAAAAATTGGACACCACACAAATCACCCCCCCTCTTGTGTGGTATTGAAGTATAAAACATCAATTGGTATCAGAGCAGGTTATCTTTGAAAAGGCTAACACCTTGGAAAAGATCAAAATGAGTGCACCACCTGGAAACTGGGAGGGTCAATCAACTGCAAGGCCACCACTCTTCAATGGCCTGTATTACTCCTGGTGGAAGAACAGGATGAAGGATCACCTGATCGGAGAAGACTATGAACTCTGGGACATAGTCACTGATGGTCCTCTAGCTACCATGAAGAAGACTGCTGAAGGTATAGATGTACCAAAGACTAGAGCTGACTGTACTACTGAGGATCTAAAGAAATGGGAGAAAAATGCAAATGCCAAAAAGTGGCTAGTGTGTGGACTAGGTCCAGATAAGTATAGCAGAATCCAAAGCTGCACCACTGCCAAAGAAATCTGGGATACCTTGCAAGTAGCCCATGAAGGAACACCTCAGGTAAAAAGATCAAGAGGTACTCTACTATACTCTCAGTATGAAAACTTCACTATGAAAGAAGGTGAGACAATCCAAGAGATGTACACAAGGTTCACAACCTTGACAAATGAACTTAAGTCTCTTGGTAGAGTAATTCTTGAAGAAGA
>ML300191.1:72805-86596 GCA_005239495.1 Nicotiana undulata
AAAAATATGGCAACCCTCAGATTGGACGAGCTAATTGGAAACCTTACTGCCTATGAACTCAGAAGGCAGACAATGAAGATGGATGGTCCAAAGAAGGAGAGAAGTCTAGCACTGAGGATCACTGAGGGAGCAAATCTTGAGGAAGATGAGATGGCAATGATTACCAAAGAATTCAGAAACTTTCTCGTGAGGAAGAAAGGAATATCTAGAGGAGGAACTTACAACAAAGCAAAAGCTCCAGAAAGTCCAACCAACGAGGGATGCTACAAGTGTGGAAAAACTGACCACCTTATCAAGAACTGCCCTCAGTGGGAATTGGAATGGAAAAAGGAGAGATATGAAAGAAGGAACAGGAAGAAGGAACTGGTCCAACCCAAGAAAACCACAACAAAAGCTATGGTTGCTGCTTGGGGGGAAAGTTCAGATGAAGAATCAGAAGATGGTGAGACTGAAGATCAGGCGCTCATGGAAATTGGAGAATCTGATGAGGAATCACATGAAGAATCAGAGGTAAGTATCTCCCATCTTAAAAACAAAATAAAGTTCCTATCTAAAGAAAAACTTTCTGAGTTGCTACTTGATTTCATGGATGATTCTGAAGAAACAACCAAAGAGAAGGATCAACTCTCTAAAGAATGTGCAATGCTAAAAGCAAAATGCATGAACCTGGAAATCAGAGTAAGTGAATATGAAAAGAAAAACAATATCTTGTTGAACCAGGTTCATCCACTTGAAACTGAGATTCTTGAACTAAAATCTGAAAACTTAAAACTGAAGCTAGGATCTAGTAAAATGGTTGTTGATCATTCTCATATCATGTTAGAAGAAAATATGAGAAAACTAAAAGATAAGATGTATGCCAAGGATGAACTGATAAGAACACTTAAAGAAGAACTTGGCAAAGTCAAACATGAATTAGATCGAACTTGTAAATGGAATAAATCCTCTGGTGCTTTGACATGGCTTCAAGAAAATCATAGTAGCAACCAGAGAGGGCTTGGCTTTGGGAGTCAATTGCCCAAGTGGGATCCCAAAAGCAAGTATCTCACTCTCCCTGAGAATAAAATCTGCACCCATTGTGGTAAGACTGGCCACTACAAAATTGAGTGTACTGCAAAGGAGCAGGCCAGTCGGAGAAATGAGAGTTTAGTTAAAAAGGAAACCTGGCTGCCAAATTGGGCCAGAAAAAGCTTGATTCATCCATTCTCTCATAGAAAAAGACCCAAACTGGTTTGGGTTCTTAAAACTAACCCCTGATTTCTTTTGTAGTCTCAAGTGAGAGGAAGCAGCCAAATTTGGTATTTGGATAGTGGCTGATCAAAGCATATGACAGGGAACAAGGAACAATTCCTTTCACTTGAAAGCCTCAAAGGAGGAAATGTCTCCTTTGGAAATGGAAAGAAAGGTGAAGTTATTGGGGTTGGTAGGGTAGGTAAGGATGACACACGTTTAATTGAACATTATCTAATAGATGGCTTGAAATATAGCCTGATCAGTGTGTCACAACTGTGTGACAGAGGTAACCTGGTTGCCTTTACTTCCACAAAATGTTTTGTGATCAACCTGCTCACTGACAAGATTGTTTTGCAGGAAAAAAGAATGAATAACATCTATGTCATAGACTTGTCCACACTGTCTGAAAATGAACTCACTTGCTTAAGTGTGTTGGACAGTGATCCCCTCATGTGGCACAAAAGACTTGGTCACGCAAGTCTAAATCAGCTAAACAAACTAGTCTCTAAAGACTTAGTGGTAGGGCTTCCTAAAATTAAGTTCAAGGAAGACAAAGTTTGTGAGGTATGTGCAAGGGGGAAGTAGGTAAGGTATTCTTTCAAAAGTAAGAAAAGGGCCAGTACCACCAGGACGTTGGAACTGGTTCATATGGACCTATGTGGTCCTATGAGAACTCTGAGCAGAGGTGGTAAGAAATATGTAATGGTGCTAGTTGATGACTATTCAANGGTATCAATCACACTTTCTGCCCCTAGAACCCCACATCAAAATGGGGTTGTTGAAAGAAAGAATAGAACTCTTGAAGACATGGAAAGAACCATGCTTCTTTCTAGCAAACTACCCCACAACTTGTGGGCAGAAGCAATAAACACTGCATGCTACCTAATAAATAGATGCATGACCAGGCCTCTGGTAGAGAAAACTCCTTATGAATTACTTAAAGGGAGAAAGCCCAACATATCCCACCTTAGGCCTTTCGGATGCAAGTGCTTTGTGCACAATAATTACAAATATTCCCTAGGTAAATTTGATCCCAATATGAGGGAGTATTCTTGGGATATTCATCACATAGAAAAGCTTATAAAGTGTACAATAAAAGAACTATGTGTGTAGAAGAGAGTGTGCATGTTGTCTTTGATAAAACTAACATTCTTTCTGAGAGACAGGAACCAGAAGACGAGGAGCTTGGACTGGTGAGAAGCAGTGAACACATTGAAGCAAATATGGAAGATGGAACAGGTGATGGGCCAGGTCCAACTACCCCAAGCAACATGACAGGGGGAACTCAACATCTGCACCCTGGCCGTGATCCTGTTCCACAACAACAAGACACCATGGAACTATATAGAAGTGAACAATTGGTGCTCAAACCACACAGATACCAGAGTTCTCACCCTCTTGAGAACATCATAATAGATTTGACATCTGGAATCAAAACAAGATCCTCCTTGAAAAATCTGTGTGCGTTTGATGCCTTTCTATCCTTGATTGAACCACAGAACATTGGTGAAGCCCTACATGATGCTGACTGGGTAAATGCCATGCAAGAGGAGCTGAATCAATTTGAAAGAAGTCAAGTATGGCACTTAGTACCCAGACCACTAAACAGATCAGTAATTGGCATAACGTGGGTCTTCAGGAACAAGCTCGATGAAGATGGAACTGTTACAAGAAACAAGGCTAGACTGGTTGTTTAAGGATACAATCAAGAAGAGGGAATTGACTATGATGAGACCTTTGACCCTGTGGCAAGACTAGAGGCAATCAGACTTCTTATAGCATTTGCTGCACACATGGAATTCACTCCCCATAAGATGGATGTTAAGAGTGCTTTTCTCAATGGCTATCTGAAGAAAGATGTATTTGTCAAACAACCTCCAGGTTTTGAAAGCAAGGAGTCACCTGACCACGTATACAAACTTGACAAGGCTCTCTATGGTCTCAAACAAGCACCTAGAGCATGGTATGAGCGGCTATCAAATTTCCTGCTAGAACATGGGTACAAACGAGGCAACATTGACAACACCTTGTTCTTAAAGTAAAAGGGTAAAGAACTCCTGGTTGTGCAAATATATGTGGATGATATCATATTTGGGGTAACTTCTGAAAAATTGAGTAAGGAATTTGCTATGCTTATGGGGAGTGAGTTTGAGATGAGTATGATGGGTGAGCTAAACTTCTTCTTAGGCTTGCAATGCAAGCAAAACTAAAATGGAACAATGATCCAACAACAAAAGTATGTGAAAGAATTGCTCAAGAAATTTAAAATGGAAGACTCAAAGGAAATAGACACCCCCATAGCCACAACTACAAAATTGGATGTGGATGAACCTGGTTCATCAGTTGATCAGAAGATATACAGAGGGATGATTGGGTCTCTATTATATCTCACTGCCAGTAGACCTGATATTGTGTTCAGTGTAGGACTGTGTGCTAGGTTTCAGGCAAATCCAAAGGAGTCCCACCTAACTGCAGTGAAGAGAATTTTGAGATATCTGAAAGGCACCACTGATTTGTGCCTTTGGTACCCTAAAGGTAGTAATTTCGACCTTGTAGGATATGCTGATGCTGATTATGAAGGTTTCCTGGTTGACAGGAGAAGTACTTCAAGCATGACTCACTTTTTGGGCTCTCGCCTTGTGTCTTGGGCCACCAAGAAAAAACATTCGGTAGCTTTGTCTATTGCTGAGGCTGAATATGTAGTTGCAACCTCATGCTGTGCTCAGTTGCTGTGGATCAAGCAACAACTCATGGACTTTGGTATAGATGTGGGATGCATTCTGTGATAACACTAGTGCAATTAGTATGACCAAGAACCCGGTTCATCATAAGAGAACTAAGCACATAAATGTTAGACACCACTTCCTTAGGGATAACTATGAAAAGGGAATGATCTCAATTGAATTTTGTGCTACTGACAAGCAAATTGCAGATATCTTTAATAAAGCACTGAGTAGGGAGCATTTTTAGAGAAACCGTCTTGAATTAGGGATGATTAAGATCACCTAATTGAAAAACAAAAATGATTTTTTTTTGGCTAGAAACACTAACATAGATAATCAACCAGACTAATCATTGCTCAGTATCATGACTTTACTGCCATACTCTCTTGCCATGTATTAATATGATTCCCTGGTTGCTAATGATGTTTTTCTATCTTTGTAAATTGAGGCAAATTAAAGACTTTAACACGATGAACCTGGTTCATCGCTGCTGGTTCATTTGACTGACAAGGTACGTGCTCATATCCATACATTTATTGAAATAATTATAGTCACACATGAGCAGGACTCTATCCTTATTTGGTTCAATTCAAATTCTCAGTACCTATCCTAAAATGAACCAGTTTCAAGAAGTCCCATCGCTACTCAATTAGCGTAGATTTAGGGGATTCTTAAATGTCTAATCAATGACCCTCCTACATCGATTGGACTCCCTCTTAATTAAATGTTCTGCCCGTTGTATTATTCCTAGCCACATATTATAAAATGGTCATCATTACCTCCCCTCTTCATAACATAACAAGTAGAACCAAGTTCTTCATTCTTCTAAAATCAAAACTGATCAAATCTTCGTCTCTTCCTAAAACGTTCATAAAGATGTCTTCACCACCCCTTGCCTCTTCTTCATCTTCATCATCCATACGTGACTACAATGGAGGACGTGAAGACTCTGAGTCTAATTCCCCATTAGTATATAATTCACAATCTCCAGTCAGATCTTCAACCCCCGAAAACCCTCCAGTTCTTGAACCCACACCTAACCCTACTCCACCCCCCAGGGCACGAAGAGTGAAAGTTCTTGCCAGGAAATCTGTTGCTTCTGGCTCTCGTGCAAACTTCTTGGAGGAAATTCTTAAAGCCAACAAGGTTCCTGAGTTTGAATCTTCAAGTGAATCCTTCAAATCTGCTAATGAGGATGAAGCACCAGTATCATCCAGTTCTGAGCAAGGTAATCTTGAAGTTAATTCTGAAACTGCTACTACCGAAAATAAGCTTGTGTTGGTTGGGTCAGTTATTGATGTTGAAGTGCCTGATAGGCGGAGAAAATTGGGGAAAGATAAAATTCTTGAGAGAGAGGGATAAGGAAGTTTTGTAAGGGATTATGGGGAGGACAGTACCACTTTGGCTATTTGTGGTCCATTTCCTAAGATTGTTGAAGAAGGTGTCACTAATTTAGGGAGAAGTGTTGCTGAGAAAGCATCAGCTGGTCTTGAGAGCTTACAAAAATCAGCAGATGAACCTGGTTCATCTATCGAGGAGACACTGGCTGAGATACTGAGGAAGCTCGGGGAGTCTTATAACCCCCAAAAGAAGAGATCTCAAATATTCAAGAGAGTCACTACCCTAGTTCCTCCAAAGAAAAGGAAAGCTTCCGTGTCTGTTGATGCTCCTGCCCCAAAGGTTCGTGCTACACGAAGTGCTGTTCGACAAGGTGAAGAAGAGTTAGAAAGGGCTCTGAGAGAGAGAACAAGAAAAAGAAAGCTTAAAAGGGAAAGACAAAGGTAGGAGAGCCTTTTGAGGCTGTAATTGTTGATGATGATACGATGGACTTGGTCCATCATGAGGAGCAACCTGCTCCAGTTGTGGTCGAGAAACCCAAGCCCAAGAAGGCTAAGGCTTCTTCAAAGAAGTCAGCTGCTGTATCTGCCACACCCTCAAGCACTGCTAAAAGGTCCAAGTCCAAGGCCAAGAAAGTGAAGGTTGTTAAAGAAGAAGTAAAAGAATGGAGTGGAGGAGAAGAAGAGATGTCTGATGAGAAATCTGACAAACTCACCATGTTTGCAAGCGTACAATTCTGAAAGGGAAGCTGGTGAAAGATCTTGATGAACCTGGGATGCTGTATCTGCTGGATACGCTGGATGTGCAGGGGTGGAAGGACATGGTCCTTCACCTGGCAGGAAGGATGGCAAGGAACGAACTGGTGGAGTTTATGGCCAATGCAAGTGTCAAGAATGGTAGGGTAACCTCCACAGTCAAAGGAATTCAGATCACTTTTGATGCAAAGGAACTGGGAGAGATTCTGAACATACATGCTGAGGGCTACGATGATTACACTAGGCAAAGATAGCCTAGTCTTGATGGAATGGCCTCAGCTCTCAACATCACCAGATTCTTTTGTGAGAATGAGGAGGAAGCTAAGCCCAGGCCAGTGTTCAAAAGTGAAATGAGGCCCCAACACAAGTTATTTTTTGAATTCGTGATCAAGTTCCTGCTGCCAAGACAAGAGAGAAGGCACATTGCCAAATATATGGACTTAACGCTTATGGAATGCTTGTATAGGGGTAAGCAGATTAACTGGTCGGCTTTCATCATTCAGCTCTTGGACAAAGTTGTAAATGGAACCAAAGTACACGCTATTCCTTATGGCTTTATTCTGATGACTGTACTTTCCCACTTTGAGGTTCCGGTGAAGAAAGCTGAGATGGCTAATGCTAAGAATTATTTTGGGAAGAACACTTTGCTGACTTGTGATTATATTGTCAATGTTCCGGAAGATGAACCTGGTTTATCTAGGAAGTAGCTAGTTAACAGCAAAGTCAGGTCATTGGTGCAGGAAGGAGAGATGAAGGATGAGGAGATCCGTAGATTGAAATCTCGCCTTCATGAGGTGGAAGCTGAGCGGGATGCTCTCAGAGTTGAACTAGCAAAGGAGAAGGAGAAAAATGAAGGTGTTATTCAACAAATGCTTTCTCTCCTTCAAGCCAAGAACCCAACCTCATCTGCACCTACCCAACCTTAGGATGTCCAGAGCTACCAAAACCCCTCTCAATGCCCAGTTCAGGATTTGTTCTGTTTCATTTTTTATGTTTTGCTCATGGTTATGACTTTTTTAGTTCTTTCTGTGTATGGTGTTTGATTACTGACTAATCCATGAATTTTGCTTTTGTTAGTTATTGACTTTGTCTCAGTTTCTTACGTAGCTTATATTTATTGGTTTCTTTTGATGATTAAATCATGTTTGTACCTGCAGTTGCCTCAATGGACATGAGTAATTGTTAACAAACTCTGGTAAGTTTATCATTTTGCAGCTTTTCGATGATGCAAAAAGGAGGAAGATGTGCTTTTCAAATTTCAAATTTCAAACTGTTGTGATATTTATAACCTAATGAACCTAGTCTCTTTATGATAAATGCTTAAAACCATACAAAGTGTTTGAAGTGTATGCAGGGTTAAGCACGAAGTTTGTCATCATCAAAAAGGGGGAATTTGTTTACCCAAGTCACTAAATGGTTTTGAAGATTGATAAATGTCTACTTAGTTGAACCAGGTCCATCAGGGCAAACATACTTTAACAATTCCAGTGGCACAAGAATCGTCTATGTACAGGAGATAAATGTGATTGTAAATTATCCATGAACCAAGAAGATTGTATTATAATGCGAAAAGGTTGCAAATTGATGAGAGGTCAGAGTTCGAGTTCAGCAAGGACAATAACAAAGGAAAGAAGTTGAGATAAACACAAACTCTTCCACCAAGGAAGAGTTACATTAGAACTAAACAAGAACATCTCAACTACTGGCGCTATATAATGTTGAAGTATTCTTACTGAAGAATTGATCGCACAAAGGCAGAAGTGAAACAAGAGTTGAAAGCAAAATTC
Organism: Nicotiana undulata; assembly: GCA_005239495.1. Classification (NCBI taxonomy): domain Eukaryota; kingdom Viridiplantae; phylum Streptophyta; class Magnoliopsida; order Solanales; family Solanaceae; genus Nicotiana; species Nicotiana undulata. The sequence goes on from ML300191.1 coordinate 80,642, forward strand.
CCAGAGATATTTTGCAAGCAGAATCCTTGTACGACACAAAGGCTACTGACCAGCTAGAAGAACCAGTTCCATCTGTTTATCTTTCGAGTCTAGTTGGTTGTAGTAGGTGATTTAATATTGTATCTTTCAGCTTTATTAGAAGAAATTGTAATAGGTACACACTGTTCAAGTTAGAGTTAACTTGAAGCTTGTCGCAATTAGCTAGAGGCTATGTTTCTACAAAGGGATTAGAGTTAGTCCTGGGTTTACAAAAGAGTTTATTTTGTAAATGCTGTTTGGCTCAGATTTGTAGTGAAGAGTTTGGGAAAATCTTACTGAGGAGTAGGTCGTGGTTTTTCATCTTTTGAGCCAGGTGTTTTCCATGTAAAAATCTCTATGTTTTTACTTTACTGCATTTATTATTTTGCAACAGTATAAGTTAGAACACCAAGAAAAAATAGGTTCTTCTAGTAAGACAGCACTCGAAAAATTGGACACCACACAAATCACCCCCCTCTTATGTGGTATTGAAGTATAAAACATCAGACGGCCCATTTGGCCAATCGTCCTAATAGTTCGGGCTTGTGTAAAACATCAGGGAGTGGATAAGTGGTTAATACACATATGGGTTGACACTAAAAATACGATTTTAACTTTCTAGAAGCGCTTATTAGTGAAAGTGACAATTTCTCTAAGTGTGGATACCTAGTTTCTGCTTCTCCTAAGGTTCGACTCACATAATAAATAGGAACGACGTACCTTGCTATTCTCAAACTAGGACACCACTTACCGCAATTTTGGATACTGCTAAGTACAAGTAAAGTTTCTAATCTGCCTTCGGAGTGTGAAACACTGGCGGGCTCGATAGGTATCACTTTAATTCTTCTAATGCCTGTTAACACTCCGGAGTCCAGGCAAAATCGTTCTTCTTTTTGAGTAGAGAGAAAAACCTGTGGCTTCAATTCAATGATCTTGAGATGAGTCGGCCCAGTGCAGCTATTCGTCCAGTCAGCCTTTGTACGACTTTTACACTGTCCACGATGGTGATGTCTTCGATGGCCTTGATTTTATCGGGGTTCATTTTGATTCCCCGATTTGATACCATGAAGCCGAGGAATTTTCCCGAACCGACCCCGAAAGCACATTTCTCGGGGTTGAGCTTCATGTTATATTTCCTCAAGATCTCGAACGTTTCCTGCAAATGAGCCAAATGGTCCTCTTCGTGCAGGGACTTAACTAGCATGTCATCAATATAAACTTCCATTGACTTGCCTATTGGTTCCTCGAACATTTTATTTACTAGGCGTTGGTAAGTAACTCCTGCATTTTTTAGCTTGAAGGGCATTACATTATAACAATATGTTCCATACTTATTGATAAAAGAAGTCTTTTCTTGGTCTTTTGGGTTCATTTGGATTTGATTGTACCCCGAATAGGCATAGAGAGAAGTAAGGATCTCGTGGCCGGCCGTGGCATCGATCATGCGATCGATGTTAGGCAGTTGAAAAGAATCGTTGGGACACACTTTGTTTAAGTCCTTATAGTCTACACACTTCTAAGTTTGTTCCCTTTTTTAGGGACTACAACTATATTGGCTTACCATTCGGGGTATTTTACCTCCTGATTGGACCCTAGTTTGAGAAGTTTAGTTACCCCGTCCTTTATGAAGGTGTGTTTTACCTTGGACTAGGGCCTTTTCTTTTGCTTCACCAGTATGAACTTAGGGTCCATGCTTAATCGATGCGTCGTTATCTCCAGCGAGATCCCTGTCATGTCTAAATGGGACCATGCAAAACAGTCTATGTTATCAATAAGAAATTGAATAAGTTTTTTTCTGAGTTCCGGGGTTAACCTCGTTCCCAGGTTTACCTTTCGCTCGAGCAGGTACTCGATCATTATAACTTGTTCCATATCTTCGACCGTTTATTTGGTGACATCCAAATCTTCGGGAACAACAAAGGTTCGATGGGTTAGAAAATCCTCCTCCTCTTCTTCTTCTACATGTTTCTTCGATTTTGTTGAGGCTGAGGGTGGTGATTGCTATTTGACTGCCTGTTTATCTTTGGTGCTCGATCTTTCCAAGGTTTATAGCATCGAGATTGGTGTTACTTAGTCGACCGCAAACATTTCCTTTGCAGCATGGGGTTCCCCATATACCGTTTTTACACCATCCGTCGTCGAAAACTTCATCATTTGGTGGAGGGTCGACAGTACTACCCTCATGTTGTGGATCGAAGGCCTTTCGAGTAGTGCATTGTTCTCATGTCGCCTTCGATTACGTGGAACTTGGTATCTTGTATGGTTCCAGCCACGTTCACCGGTAGAATAATCTCCCCTTTAGTTTTTTCATTGGCCATATTGAATCCGTTCAAGACCCGAGCTTCAGGTACAATTTGGTCCTGCAGTCCGAGTTGCTCCACGACCCTCGATTTGATGATGTTTGCCGAGATACCTGGATCCACTAAAACACGCTTAACTTGAACTTTATTTAATAAGATAGAAATTACCAGAGCATCGTTGTGTGGCTGAGAAATGCCTTCTGCTTCTTCGTCATTGAATGATAAAGTGCCTTCGGGCACATAGTCTCGGGTTCGTTTCTCGCTAGTGATTGACACCTTAGTGCGTTTGAATATGGGTCCCTGTGGAACATTGACCCCACCGACGATCATATGAATGAAGTGTTGAGGTTCTTCTTGTTCATTCTTCCTATTAGCGTCCTTTTTCCCTGAAATGATTTTTTTCTCGGTCGCTGAGGAATTCTCGAAGATGGCCCTCATTGAATAGATGAGCTACCTCCTCCCTTAGTTGCCTGCAATCCTCGGTCCTATGGCTGTGCGTGCCATGATACTTGCACACTAAGTTTGGGTTTCTTTGGGAAGGATCGGTTTGTATGGGTCTGGGCCACCTGGTATATTTGATCCTTTCGATAGCCGATTAGAATACCCGAAGCGTCGACGCTAAAATTATATTCCGATAGCCGAGGTGCTTTTGTGGGATCTACATACTTGTCAAAACCAGTCTTGCTCATAGTCCCCGAGAACTTTGTCCTCGATCACCTCTTTGATCGTTTCGGGTGGAATTGCGTCCCAGACCGTTGTTCATTCGATCTGCAATATATGTTTGGTACCGATCTTTATTCGACCTTGTCTCTCTATCGACGTCCCTATGATTTTTTCCTGTTGACCTCTTTGGATGCACTGAACCGGAAGGAGCTCCAATTGGTTTGTCCTCGACCCTAATCTTCGATTGGTATCGATTGTGAACATCTGCCCAAGTTACAGCTAGATACTCGATCAAATTTTGTTTCAACTGACGTGATGCTATCGAACTCCGTTCATTCAACCCTTGGGTGAAAGCTTGAACGGCCCAATCATCTGTGACCGGTGGTAACTCCATGCGCTATATTTGGAATCGGGACACGAACTCCATTAGCATCTCATTATCCCTTTGCCTTGCCTTGAAGAGGTCCGATTTCCTTGTTGCGACCTTAATGGCCCCGTCGTGTGCTTTTACGAAAGAATCCGCTAACATGGCGAATGAATCGATGGAATTTGGCGGCAGGTTGTGATACCAAATCATTTCTCCCTTCAACAGGTTTATATTTCTGTTCCATTAGGTTTATATTTGTTTAAATGTTTTCTGCTATGTTTGGTATTTGGATTGCATGCACTTAAAGGTAATTGATTCTTGTATGTTTTAACTTATAATTTAGGAAAATTAAGTTGAAGATATAGATAGTTGTAGCAACAAAGTAAAGATTATTACTCAGTCTTTTTATTAAGTTCTCTTAAGGTAGATAGCATAATTACATGATAAAAATGTGTACTCAAGATTACGGGTCATATACAGAGTGTCAAACAGAGAGCATTATTGATCTAACTTTTGCTGCAGATGTTTGCCCACGGGCTATATTGTTGATCTAACTTTTTTTAGGCAGATTAATCCATTTTTATATCTGTTTAACTGTTTATATAGAGATAGTAAGCATTGATTTAACTAGAATTCAAGAAATTCTTGTACAAATGTTCTTGTGTATGTTGTTACCTCACTTTCACTGAAACAGACGTTTACTCCTATGATTTTTTTTGTCCAGTCTGCAGTCATTGTTAATGTCCACACATGATGGTATGTTCTATGTATGTACTTGTGTGTATTTTCTACAGGAAAGAGTACTTATATTCTCTTATGCCAGTGGTTGATAGTTTTTAGGTGAAAATATTATATGTTTAATTTAGTTACAAGTCTGTCCTGTGAACTAAGGAGACTAGTTATTTGGTCTTGTATTGTAATTGCCCATTCTACGTTGCTAATATTGAAAAAGTTGTACCTTTATGACTGTATTTCTTACTATTATATCTTTGTCTTTCCCACTTTTTATCACTCCATGTCTCAATAATCATCTAAACTTATCATTTATACCAATATGAGATTTTAAATATTTTCAGTGCATTTCTTATAATTACATTTGCATTTTAAGGCTAAATTGCACATTTTACAATAATAGCCCATATGAATATATAATTATATTATTTATGCAGAAAATGACTTTTTATATTTTTATAATGTTAAGTAATTATTTTTAATCATTCTAGTGCAAATGAATTTTTTTGTTATTTAAATTATTTATTTGTTAAATATTGGGTATTTAAAATCTGGCCCAAAACTTACCTATTTTTCGGACCTAAACTACCCAGACCTTGACCCAATAACCACAGCCCAATCCTAAGCGACCAACCCAGTACAAATCTACCAAACCCTTCTCAAATCCCAACCATTGATAAAAAATGATCAACGACTCACAACACCTTTCCCCTTTCCTTATATCACCCGACACCAAACCATAATCCCGTTTCCTCTAAACCCGCCGCCTGTCTACTCTCTCCCCTCTGAAGAACCCTAACCCGCCGCCTCTCGAAAATCCCTCTTCTAATGGGATTTTCTTCCCATTCACTTACCATATCTGTATATTTTCACTACTGGGTGACTCTCTACGGTATTACCTAGTACTTGCCTAAACATGGCAAGTACTCTTACTTTGATTCTGTCTGATTGACTCCCATCTCTTGAATTTGGACGATATTTCGTCCACACATGCTTATTCCACACCGTATGAGTCCGATTTTGTTCATATTTTTGCTGATTCGTACTTAACCCTAAAATTAAAGTTTACAAATTTTCTTTGAATCGAATCAAAATTGGTTCAAGCCTTTGAGTTTAAGTGTTATCTCGTCTATATTCATCCTATTATATGTAAATTTAGATTTTCTTCATTTATCCTAAAAATTAGGGATTCAGATCTATTTTAAATCGAACCAAAATTAGTTCGATTCTTTGATTTTATGCGTTATTTCTGTCTATGTTCATCTTAGTCTATGCATCATTTAATTTTTTTATATTTATTTATTTTAGATTCTACCGATTTTGTACTTTCCCTAAAATTAGGGTTTTGAAATTTTCTCTTTTCTTTACTGATTTCGATTGCTTTCCTTTCTAGTGTTTGACTGATGATTTTCCATGTTTATGTGTTCGAGTTCTACACTATATAAACCCCTCCCCTCCCCCCTTTAGGACAGACTATTGAATCACTATAACCGCCCTAGATCTAAAAGCTTTACTCTGTTATCTATACTTTGGTTTTTGTCACGACCCAAATCTCGATTCAGGTCGCGGTGGCGCCCAACGGCGAGGTTAGGCCAGCGAATATAGAAACACTAAGTATTACCATTCCTCTTTTAACCAATTTTAAACAGATATAAACATGATAATGGCGGTGATGTGAAATAAAACTACAAGTGCGGAAAATCAACCAATAGGCATGTCGCATAACATATGTACAACCAACAACCCAAAATATACACCACGTGTGTGGCAGGAACTAGTGTCACGAGTGCCACAGGCAACTACTGAATATATGATGACTACAATATATACAGGGTCTCAGTCTGAATGAAATGGACAGAGAATATAACAAAAGAA